>JABUQX010083812.1:20000-36373 GCA_015478945.1 Trachelipus rathkii | reverse complement strand
ATTAACTAATGCTATGAATTAGTTGGTTCGTCCTACATTACTCCCTTTCCAAGATTGGGAACCAATCATTAAAAAGAAAAAAGAAATTAGCTCCACCACTCAAAAAGGAAAACAAGCCATTACCTAATTTCCGGATGATGTGGGAGGGCCTCGTCTTTCCTCCGGCGCGCTTCTCTCATACTCCAATACTCTCCTTTTGGACATTCGGTATATCTGGAGCTGGACCTCTAGATCTTGTCATTGGTACCTGGTACCCAATTTCTACTCCTTGTGGATCCACTCCCTGTTCCTCCGATTGGTCCTCTAAAATCATCCGTTCAGGGTCTTCACCCACTTCCCAGTAAACTCCTCCTGGATGACCTGGGGTTATAGAAGGAACTTTAGCAGTTATTGTAATACTTTACTAATATTACATACACCTCAACTGGTTCCGGTGTTTCCTTTCTTGAGACCATGTCATCCTCTTCACTATCATTCGCTATGTCCCCTACAAGTGTATAACTGTCATCTGGAAATCTTAATGACTTCTCGCACCTTTGCAAATTAATTTCCTTATCTGATTCAACCTCTGACTGCGCTGAGTCCAGCCAATCCATTAAGTCATTTGTATCAATAGGCGATGATGTCAGCTGTATTCTCCGTTTGGATCTTTTTATCTCAGTTTGTTATGGCTTCAGTTGTGTGGTATATTCTAGCGCTTGTATTTAGTTCTCTTAAGCGCACCCTACTTAAATCCCAAATTATCCTTTTTATTTTTTATTCATGTTTCCTTTCCTTCGTTGTCTCCCAAGTTGTCCTCCATAAATTACATAAGTTTGTGTTGGTTCCTCCTCTTTCTCTTCCTCTTCAGTTTCTGTCTCCCATACTTGTTCTTCTCCTTGTTCCTATAAATGTTTCTTCTTCAATCTAAGATAGATAAGAATCTGTCCGGGGGGTCTGCCCAAACTTTTAAATGTGCATAGTGAGTCGTATTTGTTTTTTCCGTTGCCTTCAATGTCATATGTCATTCACCTGCCAATCACCTTGGTTATCCAGAAAGGGCGCCTTCGTACCTTTTTGCTTAATTTTTCTCCAAAGTGTCTATTCCACTGAGATGATTGTCCTTTTAACTTCACCCCTACTGCGTTATGCAACCAGTTTGGATGACCTCTTTCACTTGTTCCTGTTTCCTTTCTTTGAGATTGGTAATAACCTTTCCTTCTTCATGTTTTTGAACCATTAGTTTCTCTGCTGGGGTCACTCCTAATTGTGCATGTAAAGTATTATTATATTACCATTATACATGTTTTCGTTCCTGGTAAACAGTCATCCCATTCCTTATCCTTTGTTACCGTATTCTTGAGAAACTCCGCGAATGTCCGGTTGACCCTCTCCACTGCCCCGTTAGCCGCTGGTTTGTACGGACTGCTAAAGACATGGTTCGATTTCCGTAGGCCTTGAATGCATTGGCCTTAATCTTGTTGCTCCTAAATGCAACTGCGAACCGGGAGTGAAATTTGTATGATAATCTTGGAGAAATGTGCGGAAGCAATTTTTCCTTTCAAAAAGCCGCTTTTACACTCTTTGCAGATTTATCTCTTACGCATTCACTGCAGCCCATTTACTACCAGTGATCTATAGCCAGGCCAAACAAGCATGTTTCCTTTTCTAGTCCTAGGCATGGCCATAACATCGACAGCTACTAATTCGAACCGGATTCTTGTTACACCATATAATCTTCCAGCTATAGGCTGGAAACACACACCTGATTGCGTCGTATTTATTCAGTTGGCAGGTATTGGGCATGTTCGGCACAGCATTCCTGAAATGACTTAACTTGACCTTCTGCGAGTGCCCAAACATACCCTTTGAAACGACAAGATCTGAATTTTCCGTCCTATATGAGCTAAGATTCCGGAACATTTTGCTACCGACAGTAGATGCTTACATCTGTTGGAACCCCTCAATAACAGGCTCAAAGTTGATTCATCTCAAAATCCTTATTTACATAAGGATGGCGTCATTCATTTCGTGAAGGTCCTTCCTATCGATGATATATTCTTCTTCAATAATATATCAGTCTTCCTAATTTCATGATTATTTCCAATTTTTCCTCTTTAGTTTCCTAATTACTTCAGAGTTATCTTGTAATCTTATTATTCTAGGGACTCGTAAAAATTTTAAGTCATTATTGCCTTATTCACTGTGAGGTTAAAAACATCAATGGTAAAGCCATCACTTACGTCATCGGCATCGTTTCCCATGTGCGATGTATTCCTTCCCCGGAAGTTCCAAAATTGCAATTCTGACTTCCACCAAAAGTAATTCATCCCCTACAGCAGGTAACAAGCGTGGAATATGTTTCATCCTGAACGGACGACCAATGGTAGCACTATTTCCCGGCACCTTGTTTTTATTTTTATGGCACTTGCTGTGGTACACGTCACAGATCCTGCTGTATGTTACTCATTTGAGAGTAAATTCCACCTTCCAGGGTCCATTATATTCACGAATGGTGCGCTCCAACACTCGCGGAGTTATGACCCACACTCCAAAGCGCAACTCTTCCTGATCCTCAACGCACCATATGGTCGGCATTGAGACAGATCAATGTGTACCACACGAACAAAAAGCTGAGTACCCTAGAAGCACTTCGATCGCTAAAGCATACACCCTCGCCTAGACAAATAGGCCATCCAGTGTGTTAAACTATGCTGCGGATTCGCAGCCGTTAACCCTCGACTGGAGAAGGTTGCCATACAAACATAATACCAATTATACACTAAACAAATAATCCGTACTCTAATTCTTCTGGTTTGGCGGCAGAATGAATCGCGCACGTCACATATACTCAATACTTCAAAACCTCAATATACAAGCGCACGGCATGAATGTATCATGCTTCGGACTGTCAGCGAAAAAAGGGGCGAGACCTGTGCGACTATGTACACATGAGCGAGAAAGCGGAAGGAAAGGAATTATCACTGCACAATGGGAGTAAGTCTCTATACACGCCACCAATCATCTGAGGATAAGACGGAAGGAAACAGCAGGAGTGACAGAGTCTCTCCGCACGGATTCACTACGCGATATCACCGTAGTCAAAAGTATGCCTCAAAGTCTAAAAATACTCGCTGATATTTGCATACCAAAAAATCTCATCTCGGAGCGCCCGGGCACACGAGCTTACGCAGTCGCAAAAAAACCCTGAGAGAGCCCAGAACAAACCGAGGTGGAAAAAAAATGCAAGAGGACCGTCGCATCACCTCACGGCTAGCACCACAACACTGGAGAGCTACCAAAACTGATGGAGGCATCTGGTAAATATAAAAGGCAGTTGTGTTACCACTTCGGGCGTGTGAGAACATTGATAGGATCCGGGAGGTAAAATAGCACCACGTCAGTCTCGAGCCCAACACAAAGGGTAACAGATCCAGGATCCGTCCATGGAGTAAAAAAGAGCAAAACACAAAAAAAATCAAATATATATAATTCATCGGACCTCGAGCCAACAAGACCACTACTGCAAATACTTCCATACTGGTACTCGCAGGTGTGCCCTTTCCTGGACAGTTTTTAATTGCTAGCGTATCTGAAGATTAAGCGCTTTTGGTCTCTGATATCAAAAGCCAAACTAACAAAATTTATTACAAAAGAAGTTAATCAGAGAAAATTAAAATCACGAAGAGAAAATAGATTAAAATAAAAAAAATTACACCTTTGAAATCCCTAAAATACTTGTTCACAATCACACATTCAATGATTTCAAGTTTTTCCGCCCTTAGGGCGATGATTGTATTAAATCAAAAAAGGAAAGAAGAATAACCCTTTGTTAAATCATCCTCACTAATAAAAAGTTAAACTAACACAAAAAAGATAAAGATGAGAAAATCCCACCGGAAAGAGACACTCAGACACACCCTATAGACGGCACAAAAAAAAACAACAAGCGGTCAACACAACTAAAAATAAATAAATAAACCCTTTAAACCTAAATTTAGCTTCTCCGTGACTGTCATAGGCATTATCAAAAGTACATAGGAAAAAATCATGCGACTTCCTCTCAGAGTACACTATGGAACACCGTTGAACACCATATTATAGTACACGGCCCAGACACAACCATTAGTCACTCTCTCCGCGGCGAAGACGGTAATAAAAGTCGATCTCGACACATATAAATTCAGCATTGACAAGCTCGAGGTAATGAAAATTACTCGGTGACCATAAACGTAATAAATTCCATATGACTTACATGTTCGAGAGTAAAAAATGAATAACTAGTAAAAAAACCTGAATATCAAATAGGGCCGCATAATCCAGGGTACAAGATAAAATGATGAAAGAGTCCTGGATACTATCAAGATTTAAGAAACAGGGCCGGAAAACTGTTTAACATTCACCCAACCGTATAAAATGGTCAGCAGTTCCCTTTACTAAATTAGTGAAGAAAAGCGGTATACCTGTTCAACCAAAAGCAATTTGTAGAGAAGGAGATAGTAGAGAGTTAGTAACATCCAATTAGCATCTGGTTCTACCCACCTCTTTGTTACTAATCAGAGCACCCACACAAAGTCACAGAAGTTTAACCCACGATAAAGCCAAATCAAACTCGGGCAAACATGCAGAGAGATAGAACAGTAATAACACAAACTTCTTAATACACATAAATACAGAAGAGAAAAGTACTGGAAAAAATGCGGCCTACTTACTCGTGAATGCATTCTTTCATCACCGTCTCTCTTACAAGTTTCCATCACGAAAAAGCCACCATGCCTGATCATGCTCTCGACTTGTCCCAACTTCGTATCTATCTGCTCCCTGTTCTATGCCTCGGACTCCCGTCAAGCGTAAGGCAGAGTGCGCGAGCCGATCCAAGAGATGCTGCCAGCTACCTCTGGCTGCGAGAAACGAAATATTGTTACATGAAGGACGTCTACGCGGTTGCGAAAAGAATTCAATCGACGTATACAGCGATACTGTACGTACATACTCATCCACACCCATAGCAAGCCGTAGAGATCTCCCACAAAACCCATAGGCCAACTCTGACTCACACATTAAAATTCCGGAACGTCTCCTCGCTATAATGCACCCACCCATAGCTATACCATGCTGCATGAAATGATCATACCAGAAATTATATAAGATCATCATCTCTAGACCCAAGCCTATCCACCTGTCGCCTCACATCATATCTCACCATTGAAGCGTATAGCGGATTTCAACAGAGAAAGCGCTGTAAGGAACGCAAAACTCACACCAATCCAAAATACATAGAGGAAATGTATAACTCGTAACGTCTTTCTGCAATAATATCAATTAACGACTAAATCATATCAGAAACGACATAACAAAACCAATACTGATATGTCCAAGAAAACATAAAACACCTAGAGATATTAAGGATACCTGAGTTGCAATCTACCACGCATATGGAATGACTCATGCGCGCAGGAGTCCCGCGATTACTATAGACTAAAAGAGCCTCAAAATACAACTCACAAGCCATAACTTATTCAGAACACACTGAGTAATTATACGCAGCAAATGAAACGGCAATGAGACTAGAGAGCTTGAAAAAACAAAATGACACAAATATGCATTAAAAAACAAATCCATCTAGCTTTAATATGCTCCCTAAGCACAAAACATGCATTACTAATACAAAATAAACACATTATTTACACGAAAACAAAGTCGCAAGAGCCTAAGTATAGCAGGATAAACGAACCATAAACAAAAAGGTCTCAGGTGATTAAACGGCCCCAACTACCAGACGTAACGCTCCCACAAGCACACACGAGGGCCAAAGAAAATGAGCGAATAAACTTACATTCTATCGAACTAGAACAAGCAGAGAGCAGGAAAAACCAACAAAAAGTCAGCCACAGAAATCCATGGAAAGAGAGAATAAAATACTAGACCCCGTCGAGGCAAAAATAAACCTTCGCGAGATTCTCTCTCAAGAGAACCAAAGATACAAGGAAAATAACGCTCCCACACCTACAACAAGAACAAGACGCGAGAACCAACGAAGATGGTAAAGATCAACGATACCCACATTTATTCAAAACCAGAATAAAACATGGCGAACACAAACCGGAAGCCGGAACGAGTCGACCACTCCATACGCAGCACCAAAGCAGTCTACGGAGCTGCTCCTCATTAAGACATAACTCAGCACTTAACATATGGCATAGATACCGATGTTTCATCCCACCCATAGGTCATTATGAATAACTGCGCGCAAGCCTAGCGCGCGCATATGCAAACCAGCCCATAAGAATACAATAGGAAGAAAACCAAGAAAGGAGAAAATAACAAATTCAAGATGACAGAACTAATAAGTACACAATATAAAATAGGGAGCCTGCGAACCCATGGCAACACGTGTGACACTGCCTCACTACTGACTGCGCTTCACAGCACCGCCCGTCCCCGTTACACTACAAATATTGACACTTATATTCTCGAAAACATTGTATTCACACACCATACACCACCCGTGACCGCGTTCCGCCCTTGTGAGTTATATATACGTTAGTGATTACGTATCCATAGGAAAACTCTAATATCGTCCCCCCTTCAATAGTAAGTTATATATCGCTTCGTCCAATTCGTACCATATCACACAACGCAAGCACATCCGCTTGATTCTCTATATTCCACAACGTCAGACCAGGCGCGCTCGAAAATGGGTCACCTCATTAACAACCAGTACAAATTACGAACAAAACTTTAAACAAGAGTAAATGCGGTCTATCAGAGCGCTGTCTTATCGATTATCTACCACTAGATTAGACCAATTTCCGTATTCATTTTTCACCATATATCATCTCAGTTTTAATTTTCCTGGTATCAGTTTTTTTATCAGTATAGTTCCTCCTTTGTCTTTCCATTGCACCAATCCTGGCATTAATTTAAACCTTTTATTATATCCTCTTCGGGTATGATCCCTTTCTTCAACTAATAATTCTTCAGGTTGCATGTCATAACGATTTCCATTCAGGTTTATTTCTTGGGAATTCCTTTGGCCTTGATCGGAGTCCACTCATTTTGCAAGCAGTAATTTGTTAATTTCCCCTGTGTTATTATACGAGGCTATCTGCACGTAACTTACCCTCACACAATTCTTCAGGATCTTCTGTTAAATATACTTGTTCCTTTATATTATATTCCCCATGACGTATAAAAAGATCCACTTCTTACGTCTACTTCAATCTTGTTTTGTACCAAAAATAACAATTGCCTAGTATTGTTCTTTCTCCGGTCACTTACTACAACAAAATCTGATAGGCCATAATCAATATCATTTATGGTTACCTGTAATGTAGCCGTTTGTTGAGACTCCACATACAAGTTTGGGTCTCCCACACCTCTTAACTTCATCATCCTTTTTGTTAATTTAGGGTTGGTAATCCTCCTAATTTGTGCTTCTTCAATCAGGCAATATTGAGCACCACTGTCTATTATAGCCATTTCATGATTAATATTATTCAATTTTATCTCATAAATCTTCCAGCAATGGTGTTTATATTAAAGACGCTTGCCTACCTTGATCTGGGCTGTTCTTCCTTCTGCGTTGGTTACACTTCCTGTCGTTGTGTTTGTTTGCCCAACCCTCTTATCCCTCATCTTAGGTATCCTTTGTGGTAACTCGGTTAGTATCTTCAGCCTGTTCACTTACAAATTCCTTTTGGCTTACTGTGTCCAAACACCACCACAAAACCTGATTGACCCGGGCTGGCTCCGGGGACAAACTCTTATGATCTTCTGTTTGGGAATCGCTCCGGACTTGTTTCATAGCATATGGACGGAGCGGATTTCGTGTCCCGAACTCAAGTCTGTGTTTCTTCCTCTTCTTTTTCCAATTTGTTGAATTTACTCTTAAGGGACAAGTGTCTCTCCAGTGACCTGTTTCCTCACACAAAGAAACATCTCCTTTTACCAAAGGCGTCCTTTCTTCCTCCTGCTCTTGTCTACTTGTGTCCTGTCTCTCCTGCTGGTCTGTGTTAGTTGTTTCGGAGGAGCCACACTCCCTTGTCTGATGCTCATTACTACCGCATCTTAGGCACTATCCTCTGAACCTCCAACAATCTCGTTTCATATTTCCTATTTTGTTACAATAATAACACTTTGGCCTCTCATTTCCATATGTTCCTCTATTTGTTCTTCTTGTACCTGAATCTCGCTGGTACACCACTGGTTTTCCATATCGCACCCTATCTGCATACGTTTTCCTTTCATCTCCCTCATTTTGCAGGGTTGCCCATATTGGGATTGCCTCGTCCCTCGACTCCTCCTCGTGATCATTCAGTTTATCCTCATCCTGTGCCCAGTTCAATGTCCTTCCAGCGGACCTTAGCACTTTCTTTTTTACCTCCCATTCTTATTTTGAATTATACATAAACATCTCGCTAACTCAAAACTCAATTCAAAAATGTTTTTTTAACACTGCTTGGTCCCGTATCCTCTTTCGGTAGCATGCTTCATAGTTGGTTTGCACCCTTGGAGGTGCAAAAGTCTGCCTAACTTTTCGTGTTTCCTTCGATCTCCATTCTCCAGAACTCCTTCTGCAAATCTATTTGTTTGCTCTCTCTCCTTTTTTCCTTGCACCAACTCTTTAAACCTGGACTGTAATTGGTACTTAATTGTTTTTAGCCATAAAATACTATATAAGTTTTTCAAAACTGGGCCTCCAGAAAAATATTTCTTAGCTTACTACCCAACGGTTCTTTATCCTTTCCTTAATTGTTCCTTTGCATACCTTTTAAAATCTTCTAGAAAGGCATTCAAATTCTGTTACTATTTTCTTTACCATATTTTAGGGGTTTTACCGCCTTTACATTAGCCCTACTAAATGATTTCATACTTTCTATCATTTCTCCTTGCGAAAAATATTAATAAAAGATCCTGCTTGACTGCTTTCTGATGTTTCCACTCCTGATTCCTTCTAGTTCTACAAGTTTCATTCAACCACTTTTTTCCTCCCTTGTCTGGCTCACTTTCGGCTTCTGATTCTTGTTCTTCTGTTGAACTATTTTCCACTGTGTACTTCCGTCTGTCCTTCTTTTTCTTGTTTCTCCTCTTCTTAGTTTTTCTTTTTACCTTTAGTTTTTGTCAGAGTCGTGTTTCGTCCTCAAATGGTCACTATTTTCCCTAATCATAGCCACTCTTCCTCATCAGGTATAGGTCACTTTGCCTTCTTTTTGGCCTCCCTGTGCTTCCGAATTATCCTCTTCTTGTTGTAATTTCCATTTTTGATAAGCCTGTTCTTCCGTACTTTTTAACCCGAGTTTTTCTGTTTGCTATGGCGGCCTCGCTACGACTATCGGTACAACAGCAACTTCACTACGTGCTTTCTTTTTGAGCCATCCTTCATCTCCTTGTCTGGTTTCCAAAGCTTGGACCACTCCTTTCAATAATTGACAGCATTTTGCCCACATCCAAATTTTCCTCCTTCACTATGGCATCTTGAAATTTTTTCAAAAACCCTACTGCACTTTGATCTTCCCTAGGCTCTTCCAGCTCCCTTATTGGTGATTTTACTTACCATTCTTATCCAGTTTCCGTCCCCACTCATAGTGAAAAACCAAATTGACAAAAAGTATATATACCCTACCAAAAAATTATATGCCCTATAATATATATATATATATATATATATATATATATTATAATATATATATATATATATAATATATATATAGTATATAGTATATATATTATATATATATATAATCAGTATTATAATAATATATATATATATAATAATAATATATATAATATATATATATATATATATATATAGTATATAATATATATATGATTTAAATAAGTATATATTAAAATATATATATATATAAATATATATAATATATCAATATATATATATATATGATATATATAAATATATATATATATTTTATAATAGTACTATATATATATAATATATATATATATATATCTATATATAATATATATATATATAAATATATATATATTATATATATATATATAATAGTATATATATATATATTATATATATATATATATAAATATATATATATATATATAAATAATATATATATAATATAAATATTATAATATAAAATATATATAGAAAGAGATAAGAGAGAGAGAAATATAGATAAATATTATTAGAATATAATAACATAGAAATTAGTATATATATATATAATAAAGATATGATAAAATATAGGATATAGATAAATAGAAGATATGAAATATGATAAGATATAGATATAGTAGTAATGATAGAAATAATAGATATAATTAGATATAAGAATAAGATATAGATAGACTCTAGGGAGTATAAATAGTAATGTAAAGATAATATATCAATATTAAGATTAATAATAATAAGTATATAAGTAAAGAATATAGAATAAAAAAGTAAATGATATAGTAAGAATAATAGAATAGTAGAAGTAAAGTAATGAAAGAAGAAGCAAACTGTAAATGTAGTAGAATAATATAAATAAGTAATAAAGAAGAATAAGAGGAGGAAAAAACGAGAAAAAAAACCTCAGCTAGAAGTGACGTAACAGACGGTAAGGTAGTACGACCCGCATGAGTATGAGGGAGAACGTAGGGTGGGGGTAGGGATAATGTGCAAGAGAGAGGCGACTCTATATGGCTCATAGAATTGAAGTATCTATATAGACTCAGGATCAGGATGACAAATATAATAGAGAGTAAGACCAGGCTAAGGTAACGACGCCTGAGCAGGTGAGAGTAAAAGGGGTAATTGGTGATGTAACGAAATGATATAACCTCAAGTAGGAAAGCCATAAAGTGCTAGAGTGCAGTAGGGCTCGTACGGCCGTTCCAGGTAAATAACGATAGCGGAGTGACTGAGGGTCCACCCGTGAGTGCGGGCCTCCCCTAGTGACTCGGCTCGTATAGATCCCTACACTCTACTGAATGAGTGGAGTAGAGTAGGTGAGTAGGGTGAGTGAGGTGAGTGGGTAGGGGGTAGGGGGTGAGGTGAGACAGGTTAAAGGGTAAATGAAGTCGAATCAACGCGAATGAGTTCCAAAATAGTTAAGAGGTGCGGAAGTGTGAGTGATAGCACATGAGCTCGAGAAGAATGGAGCAGAAGGGGTGGAAGGTAGGTTATAGCGATAAATAAGCTAGAAACGCGGAGTCAAAGAGAAAGGAGGGGGCGAAAGCGGTGCAGTTGATCAGGTACTAGAATAAGGGATGGCAGTGGGGTAGTAATAAAAGAGGATGAGATAGAAAAGTAGCTGATGTAGAAAGTAAATATAGTGAATAGGGTAGCGATAACGGGATATAAGCAGCCAGCTAAGGGCTCAAGGAAATGCTTAAGTATGAAAACAGATGAAAGTAGCATAAATATCTAGAGAAAAAAATAATAAAAATACTCATAAAAATAATATAAAAAATCAAAAAACGGTAGCGATAGCCAAAATACAATAGATATAGTGAGAGAAGCCGTGTAGTCGACGCAAGAAGAAGTAAAATCGAGAAACGGGTATGTAAAACTGGAACATATTAGTGATTGCAGTAGCGTAACGAGTAAAAATAGCGAAGGGGATAAATAAAGATCATAAGAGTGTACGGCTAAGCCTATATGAATTGAAAGAAAGTAGCGTAAGAATCGAATAACAAAACAGTGCCAGGGTGGATAGCAGACAAATACCAAAAGTAAACAAAGAAGAACTAGCTCAAAACCAGATAGACTCAGATCACAAAACTAAAACAAAAAGGGATACTCATAATGAATATAATCACGAGAGTAGGCTATACAGCTCGAACGATAGGAACATAAAGTAAAACTCAAAAATAAAAATATAAGAAACGAGGTGAGGAAATACGTTATGGGTATACACCACTCTAATAGTATGAGGAGACGTAGCTAAGTAATAGAGTAAGAAAGATGAGGGCAGTAAAGCGCATAATAAAGAGATAAATACTAGTATGTATAGTAAATGCATAAGCGTAGCCATAACTAGGGTGTACAAAAATTAGTAATGATTGAACCAACGAATTATATATTAGATATATTCAAGTAATATAGTATAATATATATAGAATCAGAGAGAAGATAGTAATTAATATAGTGAAAATAAGAATAGATATATATAGAAATAATGAATATTATGAATTATCGTATTATATTATAAGTATAAAATAGATTATATAGATATAAGAGTAATAGATAAAGATAGAGAGAGTAATATATATATATAGATATGAATAAGTAATAGATAATAGTATAATAGATATAATTAATTAATAGATAAGATATAATAAAAAGGATATGAGGAGCAGCTAATTGTACGAATCACGTACATAGGAGCGTAGATATAAAAACGTTAAGATAAATGCATCAGAGGTAAAAATACGTATAATTGAACATAATATAATCAAAAATACTATTATATATATAAAATAAATATATACGGCGGAAGCGTCAGGCCATAATAGCGTTAGGTCCGAGTAGTTAAGGGAAAAAAAAATAATAAAAAATATAAATAATTAAATAAAAAATAATAGAATTAGAGAGCGCAAAAAACAATCTCAAGAGTCATCATAGCTAGAAAAGTAGAAGACAGTGGATGTGAGGTAATCCGGTAGAAATGAGGCACAGATAAAATAAAAGGTGAAAAAAATGAGTAAGAAGAAAAAAAATATGAGTTGTGAAGAAATAGATGGAATGGATAAGTAGGTAAAGGCCTAGGTAGAGAACCGGTAGAATAGGTGAGCTGATAATAAATAGTATAGTAGAACGTACGATCGAAATATAATACGGGTCGATGAGGGGGATACGGAAAAAAAGACTCCCCATAGTATGGGAGATCACCGCATCCTCAGGCTAAGTCAAGCGGGCGCTCGGCCTGATCCGGTGAGGAACGATGAGGTATATACGTAAGACGAGGTACCCCCCTCAGTAACCGGGAGCGCCTAAAATAACTACGCTCAAGGTAATACTAGGGTAGGGCGCTGGAGGGCCGCCGCCCCGCCCCGATCAGGGAGTAGGTAAAAATCATGCCTCCCCACCGATTAGCCCCGCTCTCGCGCGAGCCCCCAGGTGAGTCTCATATATTAGGTAAGTAAGCTCTCATAAAAGTAATAGAAATAGGCGATAGATAAGTAGTGAGACTCAGAGAAACCGTAAAAATAGGATATGACGATAAAGAGCTCGATAGCGAAGCAAGACTGAAGATGAATGAACACAAGAAGGGGGAGGGCACCACGTAAGTGGACAGAGCGTGAGATGTGAGTGAATATAACTCAAGGTGAGTAGCGCAAAAAGATGCCGTTGAGGCCGCTATAGGATATCTAAGTGTGAGGGGGGGAAGAGATAATAAAGGGGGGGGGGGGGGTGTAGGGTCAGTGCTAAGGACCTAGCAGGATCTCAGCATGGACTCAAAGCTAAAGTTATGAATAGCACGAGTTAACGGTAATGCAAAGAGGGTAAGTTAACAAGGACGGAGAGCGAAATGCGACCAGCAAAGAGAGAAAAGAAAAGAGAGAAAGAGGAAGAGAAGAGAGAAGAAGAGAAAAAGAGATAGAGAGAGAGAAGAGAGAGAGAGAAGAGAGAGAGAGAAAGAAAGAGAGAGAGATTATGAAGGTGCGCGCTGTCGGCGGAGCGACCGGGTAGCCCAAGAGGGGGGAAGGGGCGGCAGGCAGCGGAAAGAAAAGCAGGAAGAAGAAGAGGACACAAGCGAAAGGAAAGCCCACCGGACCGCCCGCGGGCCATGAAAGGTCGATTCCTTGAAGAACACGTAGCTCGGGTCCTTAGAGCCGCACGGACCGCGGTCACCCGCACGAAGGGGAAAGTCGGCAAGGCAAGGCACCCGGCCCAGGGGCACAACCCCCCCAGCCCCCAGCAAAACCCCGCCAGCACTCCGATGAGCACCGAGAGTTAGGCCTGCGGCCAAACGCAGAGTCCGCCGGCAACAGGCGGCACCGACGCAACCCACGGGCGGCGGCGTCCCACCGGCGGGGCCAGCACACGCGCCACGACATCCGCGAAACAACCGACAGCAGGCAGTCCCGGCCCAGTAGGTACCAAACCAGCGCAACAGACGGCAGGAAGGCGCTAGACCCGCGGCACACCACACAACCTCGAAGACGTTCAGGCCGGGGAGCAATGCGCGCACACCGAGCATGCCCCGAAGATGGCCAGCGAACCACAGGAACGGGAGAGAGACGCCGAGCCAGAGCAGAGGCCACACTAGACAAAAACACAGAAGAACGGACAACCCGCATGGAAGCCAGAAGCGCACGCGAACGAGCCCTTTACAGCACAACGAAGGAAGGCACCAGCAACCGGCCGGCAGGCACAACGGCCGAGACACGCTCAGCAGCCGATCCCCGCGCAGCACAAACACAGACACCAAAGAGGGAAACTGCGGACACTGGCAGCGGCGCACCAGCGAACAGACCACACGAGGACCGGCGCGCACGCCACAAACCCAGAACGGTACGCGAGCGACGACGGGCAAACCACCGCCGGACACACCCGCCAAATGCGCTCTACCAAGCCGCGCAAACGCGCTGCAGAGCGCCGCACAAACCAAAATGCAGTCCGAGAGAAGAGGAGCCACCCGTCCACGCAGCGTCCAGGTCTCACTAGCAGGCGAACACCAGGCCGGCCATCTCCCCCACCGCAAACGCTGCATAAGGCTACCAACCATGAGATCAATATAGGAGAGACCATAAGTAGAATCAATGAATAACTCAACAACCGTAGGTCCTACACGCTCACGCTCAGAGAAGATACGAAATCCTAATATGACATACCGGAAGTACCAGGAGCGTACACACCCACGTATGCGACTAAAAATCAAACGGTGAGTATGAATGAACACAGGCTAAGAAGCGTACCTCAACCTAACACCAATAGCAATCCAATAACACCTTACCATATGATAGTAAGTATATCTAGTCCCTAATAAATATATACCGTATTATTTAACCGATGCAGACTCACGGTGAGGTGAGCCAAATAACTCAATAAAAAACTCTATAAACTAAATATATATGAATGAGATATCATAAATATGAAATAATATATAGTAGAGATATAGATAAAATAATATATAGTATATATATATATATATATAATAGAGATTATATGAATAGATATAGTAAGAATATAGGAATAAAGAGAAGATAGGATGTGATATAGAATAATATATAATAAATAGTAGGTAAAAGCTTTTTTTAAAAAAAATAAATGATAATAGATATAATATAATGTAAGATATATATTATATTATATAGGATATGAAGAGATAGTAGTACGTGCCCAGGGCAGAGGTCCAGGTTGAGGTATGAGGTGAAAACAAGGTAGATAGGTGATGACAGAGGTAATGATACATGTAGATAAGATACGTGATATAAGAGTGTGCGATGAACGTGAAAATAACAGTAGGCCTAAGGTACCCCCTCATAAAGCCGATGGCGAGCTCTAATGCCGTACTCACATAAGCCTCACTGAGCAAAGGCGATAGATGACTACACCCACATAAGTAATATAAATATATTATATATATATAAGAGAGAGATAGAGAGAGTAAGACTGATAAGATATAATATATATATAGATAGATAATAGAATAATATAAATATAAGAATATAAAATGAAGATAGATATATATATAGATAGTGAATATTGAATAGTAATGAAGATAATTATAAATAAATCAATAAGAATATGAAGAGATATAGAGATGAGTAATATATATATAGATGATGAAGAATTAGATGATGAAGTATAGAATGAATGAAGTCTTATAAATATTAAGATATTGTGAAGGGCCCTTCCCTCACAGTGAGCATAGCACGCAAGCTCGCCACGGAATATATATAGATATGATGTATAAAGAAATATATATATATAGTATAGTAATATAAGATATTAATTAAGTAAGATAATATAGAATAATTAATAAGTATATAGAGACATATATATGATAGATAGGAAGAGAGATAGATATGATATGAATAGTTAAGATAAGAGGGAGATATAATATAGAGTAGCATATATAATAGAATAAGATAATATATATAAGAGATGAATATAAAGAGTTTCTGGAGCTAATAATTGTATTAGTATAATATGAGATAGATGAATAGAGTAGATAAGATATATATATAAATAGATATGATAGAGAAGTAATGAGGCAGTATAATCCAAGCCCGAATAAAGGCATTAGCAGTGTAATGAACTAAAATAAACTCTATAAGAACACACACGATAAAATAAAAGAGACAAGTGGATAGTAAGTCAGTAGGAACAGTGATGAATCCTCACCGGATAAAAGGATAAAAAATAAAAGTAAAAAAAAGAAGCGGGGTAAAAAAATAAAGGGGAATAAAATGGAGTGGGTAAA
>JABUQX010083812.1:0-15000 GCA_015478945.1 Trachelipus rathkii | reverse complement strand
AAAAGTTAAATTTGGTTGTTTTGCCCATATATTCCATGGCCTCGTTTCGGATACTAAACATAAAATGGTAGATATCCGAGGGTACTCTTCTTGAAGAAGGGGGAAGGTTATACTAAATTATCTTCTGGTATCTAGTTGGAGCAGTTGAAAGTTGAATCTGAGTTATTTTCCATCTTTTCAGGACCTAGTTTCGGATACTAAAATAAAACGGCAGATATCAGAGGGTAAAGTTTCTGAAAAAAAGGGTGAGTGTGAAGTTGTACTAAATGTCCAATAGTGACATATATATCTATCTCAGTTGCCTCATACATAACCGAAAGTCACACAACACACGAAATTAAAAACTTTTTTAGAGAAATAAACAGTGCTGAAAAAATATTAAAAAAAGGCCTTTCACCCACAGACAATTGTTGACGACAGGAAAGTAACGATAGGCGTTGCGTTGATAATTTTCAATGAGAAAGGTTTAGCAACTTATCTGAACAAATCATATGAAATTGAATTTCGTAATAAATCAGTTTAGATAAAAACTGTTGTACGTATATATTCGGCAAATTTTATGAATCAAGTGTTTCGGAAAATGCCAAAAGAAAATAAATTTAAAAAATTAAAGAATGCCTTGATAAAATTACAGCTAATAATTTAAAAGATCAAACAATATTTTATTTATTTAATAGTAGCATCAACCTATACCCATGGTACAAATGAAACCGAAGCCGTAGAATTTTTAATAAATAAAACCAAATTTGGGGAAGGTTTTGCAAATATTTTGAAAGAAAAATTCATTGCTCCTGATGATGTAGAAAAACTTAGAAAAAAAGGCATTATGCGGGACATAGATACAATAAAATTCCTATCACTACGGAGGAGTTATTAAATTATTATTACAACAGTCGGCACGAGACCACTCCACAGAAATAAGAAATGGGGCATTAAATGTCAAGAAAGAGAAAATCTGGAGACCTTTAATGGACAGCCAAATACATTGGTGAAAGAACATACCCACCCTGTTATATGAACTGAGCGTAGATAGATACTTTTCTTGGTGGAACGTACAGTAGAATGCAAAACCGTTTGTGCAGATACTTAATATATCACAACCATAAAGACTTAACTATAAGAATCGAAAGAAAGGAAAGTCAAGTGCAGCCGAAGTTCCCATAGGAATATACTTTATAAACTCATTATATATAATATAAATAAACCGTATAGCTTATTAATATCTTTACTTATATATATATATATTATATATATATATATATACTTTACTATAATTATATATATCTCATAACTATATTGAGGGGCACTATTACTTATCTTTACGTTAACATAATTTCCTAAAACTAAAGAAATTGGAGTAGGAATAAAGTTTCAGTCAAATAAAATCTAGAGGGAAAATAGAACTAGTAGAAATAAATAAATGAATCGGATTTAAAATGTTTAAAAAGAATTGACAAAACGAACGCAAATTTTGAGAATGTATAAGATAATACATAAAATAATAAAATGGAAAAATAAGTAAATTAAGAAGGTGATCAGTAAAACACCACAAGAGAGTGGGCGAAGGTAAACTTCGAGACACTAATGGGTTAAGAATGAGAGTGCATAGGTAATGCTCTAACTAGAAATTGAAACAGAAAAACTGGTATAAACTAATTATTGAAAGAAACACAAAATGAAAAACACGCCAAAAATATTCTTAAACCAAGGTTACATAAAAAAAATGGGTGACAAAACAGCACAAGGAGGGTACTATTGAGTAAAGGGAAATTACAAAAAATTGAAGGTTCGACAACCAACCATTTAAAAAATGAAATAACTAACAAGGACGCCAGAAAGACATTGACAATATTAAAATCCGCCTCAAAACGGAGCTTGAAGGACATAATCGCAGAGGAACGGTACCAACACAACCTCCGCTGAAATTTAAAACCAAAATAGAGAAAAAAATGATAACAAACTATAAAAAGGATGAAAGGTTTCTAAAGAAAATTCTTAAATGAAAACTCTTTAGCCATAACGATTTATTGCAGAAGTCAACATCAACACCAAACCAAAAGTAGAAGCAACACCACGCTATTTAATCTCTATGAGACGTTAGGAAGATTATATACCAAGCACTGCTTTTGATAATTATACCTATGAAATCACATTTCTCTTTTTTTATTCTGTAATATTAATTAGTTGTTCTTAGATAAATTCGATTTACCGTTAAGACACCTTACACATGTAGGAATGCCATAAAAAATTAGGAAGAAAGCTTGAATCGCATTGGTCACAAAATACGCACTACTGAAAACCAAATTAATATATTCGAGGCTGGATACTTTCTCATAAAATTTCAATTCACACGAAGGAAAATACGATAATTCAATTCATCCGACAAATCAATGTCAATCACATATACTCAAAAAATATATCACCCACCAAAAATGCACAACTCTATAAACTATTACAGCTTCATGTGGTTCCAATGAAAAGATTAACTTGAAACGAATTAAAAATACTTAATTATATATATATATATACTATACATTATAGCCTATATATAACAAAATATCTATATGGGGGAGGACACTCTCTAAATAACCTTACCTATATGAACACTATATACTAAACTATATATAGCATATAAGGTGACTCAATAAATATAACCTATATTTCACTTTATACTTATATCACAACCTAACTCTTAATAATATAAGTATTAACATTAAATAAAATATATTATACGTAAACATCAACATTATCTACATAAATCAATATTTACAGTTATCACACAAACACTCACGATATAAAGAGCGCATTTATTGTAATAGAAACTGAAATATTATTGTTTATTTGTACAAAACTCACATATATGTACAAAAACAGCTCACATCACTCATTTTATCAAAATAGATAAAGGATACAACCAATAATCTATGATGTTCTAAGCACAGACATTTCTTGAAACACGGATATATGACCATAGAATCTACTATTATCGAACCTAGGCGACTGTCTTTGTATTAACGAGGCTGCCTCATTCTGTGAATCAGCTTCCCATGGTCGTACAGTCTACAACACGGAGGCGACTTTTTGCATACTAGCCGCTACAAATCTTAATAAGGGATTTACCGATCCGCTGGACGCAATTCATATGAGTACAAATCAAATCTATAGACCTTGTTAAATTTGCACTACACTCTTTTCTTTTTCTGTCAAAACATGATCACTTTCGATGTGTGACAGGGGTTAGGTCATGCTGCAATATCTCAGTACCGCCAGGGTTAGGTCATGCTGCAATATCTCAGTACCGCCAGGATACCTCTTTTTCCATCCTCTGGAATACTTTCTCGATATAGAAGGCCTAAAAACATCAATTGGGTGACCTACGCGCATCTGTATTTCCTTCTATTGGCTGCCCATCTGGGGCGCACCAAGCCAATAAAGATCAGATAGCATGGGCTTACCAAAAACATCTTTGTGTGTGCTTGACATACCTAATCGATGTGGCACATCACTGAAGCTTCCCTTCCTGTGACCTTCGAACATGCTGACCCTGTACAAAGAAATGGCTTTCGTCGGTGAAGAGAACTTTTCTCCACTGGTCTTTTGTCCATTCCTTGTACTTTTTTGCTCATTTATACCGCTTTTCTTTCATCGTTTTGATTAAAAGTCGCTTCTTGGCAGGTCTTCTGGCTTTTCGTTCGACCGCAATAAGGCGCCTGCGAAATGTAGAGGAACTGATTTAGATTCCATTCTCCCTCAAACTCGTATTCAATGCTTCGCTCCTCTTGCTGGGATCTTTTTTGCTTTGTCGAAACAAATAAGAGTCATCTCTCTCTAGCGCAGTTTTTTGATGTCCTACGGAACCAACTTTCCTTTATGCGTTTAAGATTACAACCCGATCCGTTTTCCTGAGCTTTCAACTGATGTACCTACGTTGGCTTTCGGCAGTCTGTTACTCACACCAAACCTACTCAACCGTGTTGCTAATCAATACTTGACTCCACGCTCCTATAATCAGCTATGTGTTTCTCTCAAAGACGACAAGAGGGAACGAACGCAATCTCGTAACGGTTTCTTGGTGGTCACGATCCGCGACTCGGAGAGAAGGCTCTCCACCTGAATCATTATACTACTCTCTTTCTCCCCTCTAACTTTAGTACTATTAGTATCATTCTCTCATTTTTGTGTGTCCCTTCTAACTTTAGTCCTATATATCTAGAACGGCGGTCGAATCACAACTATTTAGGTTTCTACAATCTAATGATTACTGTAGCTGGTGATGTAATGAATGCATCAGCCAATGTACACTACGGCGGTCGGACAGGATTTTAAAATGCAGTAGGCGTGCTCAAGGTATAAATTAGAGCCGCCATCCATGATGGGGTTGGCAGTTAAGGGCGAATGATGTAGAAAGAAAAAATGATGCATCGTGGACCACCCTAGTTTGTGTGGTTGTTTTAAGTAGAGGAAATACATAAGTAAATATAATATATAAACTATAACAAATTATTTTCTAATTAGTTATTTTATTTCAGTAGTTATAATCCATTTAATGATTGCATCTGCTTCATTTCAACTGATAAGGCAGGTTCTATTAATAATATTATTCTATATATATATTATATATATATTATATATATATTATAATATATAAATATATTAAAATATTAATTAAAATATTTATATATGTTATATATATTATATATATATAATATATATATATATATATAATTATATATATATAATATTAATTATTAATATTAATATATATATATATAATATATATATTTATATTATTAATATATTATATATATTTTAATATATATTAATTTTACTGGTAATAGTTGTAATAATTTATTGAGTTAAAATATATATAAATTAGGTCTAAACTTTTGTAGTTAAATTACATTTTGATTAGAAGCAGTTCACAATACCTTAATATGTTATTATATATATGACATAGAATGTTATATTTCTGAGTCAAAATTCATTTATTTTTTATTAAGATAATATCATCAGTAATATACCCATTATTTATCTGTATTAGGGTTGTTATCAATTTGAAAGAGGGTACGTATGTTTTTGACCAACCATACTGACAATCTAACAACAATATATTTGAGTCATATATATATGGAAATAATTTTAAAATAATTTAGTAAAGAGTTGTTCATTTTTTGATGTTGTAATCAAATTTATACTAAATGGTGTAGTATCAAAATTCACTAAATGATGTAGAACCCAAATTCACTAAATGGTGATGTAGGTGAAAAAAAATATAATGAAAAAGATAAAAGGATTAAAATGTTTATTTACAAATTATATTTACCTATCTTAAGATCAAGAAGAGTAATATAATGTATATTTAAATAATGTAGCAATGCTATTTATGGTATTTATATGGATTGTTTACAGACCAGAAATTAACCAACTTATTCCCATGAATATTATTTTAATGCATAAACAGAAATTTGATTGTAAAAAAAAATGAAAATTTGGGCTAATTGGTGATTTCCCTTTCTGTATTTATATTTTGGTAGAAAGGAAAACCACGTCTTTATGTTGCTCGAAATGTTTCTTTGCAGTTTTACAGAAGGATTTCAAGAGATAATTTTTGTCAGAGTTAGAAGTTCTTAGTGTGCAGAAAATCTAGCTTGTTGCTGGGATGCTCATATTTGGGTACCAACGCACTTTGCAGTGACGGGTTCAGTGCGGCGAGCGCTTAATGCTTTAAAAGTGTACAGTCTTATAGGCGCAATGTTTCTTTATTAACGAGAAACAATTTTTAACCTGAGACAGAAACACCAGTTAGTAGCTTGGTGGAAACTAAAAAACATACTAAAATATATTTGCTTCATACTGTAGCAGTTAGAGGACAATAATGATCACCACACACCAATGTACTAAATGGTAGTAAAAGTATATTTGATCGACATTTTCATTATTTGTAGTGATTCAGAGGGTTCCTTTCAATTACTATATTCTATCCTTGTTTTTTTTTTTTTACAGTTAGCTTTCAAGTTCAAATAATTTTGAACTAGTTATTATCCCGATCAATCTCTGTAATGAAAACTTTCTGCGAGTAGATGATGATAATTGTTACTATCATTTTATGAGATTATTTTACTTTAAATGATGTGATTTAGGAAATGGTATGAGGCTGGGTTGCCCCAAGAGGAAGTATTAATATTTACGAGACTGAATTTCATGAAAAATATATATGACACAGAGAGTTACTCATAAAACAGTTAACTAAAGAACAGGCCTCAATGTTCAAATTAGAAAACAAAGTTTTGAAAATTTTACATCTTTTTTTTTTTGTTCAATAATCTATAAAGTATATAATATCTATATATAATGTAAAGAGGAACAAGATATACGGTTTCGAGAAATATTTAAGCGAGTATACATAATTGCGCGAGTTCAACAAATGCTAAAGGAACAGAGATAATATTGTCCTAGACGAGATTGATTCACACTCACTTACAACATTTAGATATTTGAGACTCACCTTAAATTTATAAAAGGCTGGTATTTGAAGTGACTTGCGTTATAAAAAAAAAATAAAAGATTACCAGTAGTCCCATATTTTTATTGGCTGTACTAATGAGCAAATTTTAGTTATTAATGCCTCATTTAAACGCGCGATTTGAAGCAATAAAAAGTATTAAATAACTTATTAAATTTATTGACATATTTAGTTCTTTATTAATTTTTTGTTTATTTTGTTATTATCTTTTGGTTGCAGTTCTTGATCTCACATAAACTTTTGTCTCTAACAATCGGAAAATTATTCTTGGGAGGGTTGGACCGAGTTTCTTTTTACACCTTATGGATTTTTATAAAATTTTTGCAGTATAATAAATTTAACTAGTTACACAGCTTTTATTTATAAAATGCATTTTTTTTTACCTTTTATACAACCCAAAACTAATTTGACTCTGTCCATTTAAAAATGTGCTTAGTCTTTTAATATTGAAACAACGTAGCCCCAAAGGCCAATTTGGGGTATTTAAAAAAACGCATCGATATAAATAATTAAATGAATCCTTGTTTTATCTGAGGGATATTTTAAAACTTTTTGTATTCTCTGAGTTTGTAAGAGAGAATATTTATTTTTTTGATAGTGAGTCTTACGCTTCTTGGCGCCAACAACTAATAGGATTATGATAAAAATCTTTTGCTAAATCTGCGGCTGTTTTACTAAAGCTCCACAAAGGCGTAATATCAAAACTTTTCTAAACCAAGCATACTGTATATATTTTTAGGAGGCTGAATATACCTTATTCTCTCTATGGATTACAATATCCTATTATGTAAATATCTTGTACCAACTTATTTGGAAAAATTCGCTAAGGACTAATAATTCTTATATATGATAACGTACAGATGTTCGAAATTTTACATTCGAATCATAATTAATTAATATATAATATAATTAAACTTAATATGAGATATGTTTAATACTCTGTCTAACATATATAAATATAAATATTAATACACGTGAGCATAATATTTTGTTAAAAACACTTTATTTTTTATAATCTTCTTTATCAACCTTCTATTTTCCCAAGAAACTATAGACCACAATTAGGCTTAAGGAAACTTATAATAAATGTTTGTCAATGGGAGTTAACATTCAAAGGACAGAGGATAATTTATACTCTCACCTTATAAGAGGTTGGTAATTAATATTTTATGTTTGTTTAATTATAAAATTAAGATGTTGCTACTGATCAAAAAGTTATTAATACATCTTTCAGATATCCTGTATAATTTAACTTCATAGTACGAGTTAAATTGTGTTATCTCAGAATATAACAACTAGAGTCTTAATTCATCAAGTGAAAATCCCGATATATCTC
Source organism: Trachelipus rathkii (assembly GCA_015478945.1). Lineage (NCBI taxonomy): Eukaryota > Metazoa > Arthropoda > Malacostraca > Isopoda > Trachelipodidae > Trachelipus > Trachelipus rathkii. Next base: position 7,141 of record JABUQX010083812.1, on the reverse strand, counting down.
ACTCTTTAGCTATTTATTTGGGATTTATATTATATACACATTGTTAATAATTATCAAAATTAATAACACTTATAAAAGTAATAAAAGAATATTAGCTAGCTAATAATTATTAGATTTTATCTTATATATTAGGGTTTATAGGGAGCCAATATATGTTCCTCTTCTATACTAAGATTTCGTGTAGATTGGTGCGCTCAAATATGACACTCTACTTATTCGTAAAGAGTATATTAGCATAACCAATGTAAGAATACTTATATCGTATGAATTCACTAGCAGTTAAATATCGAATTTCTCAAGGTCGAAATATCAAGTTTGACATATGTAAATTGAAAACAGGTCAGAATAAATCATGGTCACTTTCTGATTATGTTTTGTATATACAATCTGTCCTCACTTATGATCCAAATTGTGGAGCGATAAGAGCATACCAGATTTTGTGTATTAGGTAGATCTAACCATTGTCATCGGATACTGAAAAAATTGTGAGAGCAAGATAAACCTGCGGTTAATAATATACAAGATTCCTCATGAAATGATAACTTCGAAGCGCGGTGAGATTTATTCTTATATGTTCGAGCAACCAATGTGAAGGAATGTCGATTTTGTAACTGCTCATCACATATCAACGTAAACAGTTTTTCTACCACTTTAAGCATGGTACACAGATCTGTTCAGTTGGAAAACTATAATTGGATTTACTGCGAGAGCTGACGACACCGAAGAACATTGCATCGGAGATAGAATATGGCCAGTTAACCTTAGAGATGTAAAAGTTGTCCTTCCTTACAAAAATACACTTTATAAGAGATTGTTGTTATATTAATTTTTTAAGAGATCTCTTGGTCTCATATAGGTAACACTATAGAGAGAGCATGATATACAAGATTACTAGAGAAGATTGACTCATAAGGTTTACCAGGCCTTCCCGTCAACTAATCATGCTGAACTGGAATAATAGAAGTTATTGCGTCGAGAGATACTATTATATGAGCCTATCTTGAGATATATGGATTATGCAAGACCGTTTAAATATACGATAATTTATACTTAAAGCTTATTAAAAAACTCAGGTCCAACCACCAAATATTGAAGGAAATACAGCATCAATTGTACAACTTTTTAAAAAAGTCATTGAAATATATATATATATGATTTATAATTAATTATAGCTACAGAATAAGTATAGGCAATCTGGCTTTAAACAAATAAAAACAATAAAGATGAAATTTTTGATGAAGAGGAATGGAAACAGAGAATCTTGTTAGAGAGAGATATGGCTTTGCAACACAACTGATTGAGAGTACTTAATTCGTAGATTTAGCATTCAGGCCCTAGAATTCTCACTTCGTTACATTTGAGAATTATATGTATCTATTATATAGCAGTTCTGATAAAATATATTAACCTAATACTAAAATTCTTATTTTTAGAATTCCAATATTTGCTTGTCAATAATTTATATACTATACAGAGCATTTAAATGTTCTTAAAAGTTTAATTATAATAAAATAATTCATGGTTTATTATTTTATATAAATATAATACATTGATTATAGGATAAAAGCATACTACCATACTATATATATTCATAGCTAATCGCTGACGCCCTTCGGTAATTTTCTCACAGAAATACTAAGTAAACCATAGTTTGAATTATTCACATTCCGCTATGTGGATGTTCCCTGAGGCCGGGGTCCGCCCGATCTTCTTTCTGACTGGTGAGAGCCTAGGGCTGACAGTTTTTTTCGATATTCTCTCAAAAGCCACAATAAAAAATTTTTCCAATTATCCATTAGATCCACTAACATACCCATGTAATACCACTGTAATATGCCTGATTTTCTTTTTTTGGGCTGGGGGATTTGGATATTTAATCTTTTAATTGCACTAATCCTTTGTCATTACACATTGTATAATATGGGTTTTTAACCACAATTTATTACAGAATCAAATGATTATTTGTAACTGAATAATGTGCTGAAATTATTAGAGGCATTATAATTTCTTTCAAGGGGGGCCCCACCCTACCTAAAAAATAATAAAAAAAATAGAATTCGTACCCTTCCTTCTTTTCAAAAAAAAAAATAAAGATAAAATGTAAATTTATAATATATATTTATTATTCACTTTATTATATCCTATATATCAACCTTACACTATTTACTATTCCCTTCGTCAACTAACATAGTGTATTCCAATAAATATGGACTATTTCGCTCTTTACGGTAACCCTATCGGGCAGGGTTTTCATTATTACTACACTTATCCTAATATAAATAGCTTTTTTTATTAAAACCCTTCTTAACCATCTCTCAATATATTATATATATTATATATATATATATATTATCATATCATATATGTGTGTGTGTGTGTGTATGTTAATTATTAAAAAATTAAATTTAAGGTTTTTCTTCTCGCTTGTCGCACACCCACTGGTATTTCGAGACGCACCCCAAGGAGTGCGCGCCCTAGTCTAGTTTGAAAACCACTGTTCTATTCAAATATGCAAATGGTGTCGATGTAGAATTCAAAGTAATGAAAAGTGGAGCCGTCGGCGCTAGAGTGGATAGGAGACAAATTAGAAAATTATTAAAGCAAAGTTAGAAAATAGAGTCACAGATCTATTAGGAAGATCACTGTTGATATATATATTTAAAGAATGAATTAAAGCCATCTACAAAGCTGCTAAAATACGACCGGAAAGGAAATCAAAGAGAAGATTAAATACCAAAAGATTGAAGTTTAAATAGGAAAACTTTGTGGGCCCGACTCTATCGAAAGCATGCCGATGTATGTAGCACCGCAACAAAAGATTCATCCAAATGTTATTAAAGAACAGAGGACCGGACCAAGAGTCAGAGATAAGGCCAAGAAGACAACCATTCAAGTGTTCCAAATAGAAGCAAAAGTCCTAATCAGAGATTAGATTAGAAGATATATTATCTTTAAAAATCTTCCAATATATATATATATATATATATATATATATATATATATATATATATATTATATATATTATATATATAATATATATATTATATTATATTATATATATATTATATATATATATATATTATATAATATATATATATATATATATTAGGGTAGTTCGGGATTTTACTTCTTTCTTTAGATATCATCCATATAATAAGTTGTCGACTTCTTTGAAATTATCATAACTAGCATTTTCCCAATTTTGTTTCGGATGACTTTGAAGGGAATTGGTGGAAGGAAAATGAATTTGAACGCTGATTTCATTATATTTGGATGTATTGTTTTTTATAAATGAAATTATAAAAGGTGTTAAATTTTATTGACGACAAGTGAAATACACTTTCTCAGTAACATAATAATATATTTTACATATCAAGACAGCCGTAAAATGAGGCCTTCCTTTGTCTCTAAGGGATATTACCAGGAAAATTATGACCAAGAGTCTTGGCTAAAATATGTTTGTGCATTGACTCTAATCCATAAACTATGTGAGAAGCTTTAGACGCCAGTTTTACGGCCCTTTCCACACCCTGCCTGCGAATGTGAAGGTAGATCCGGCAGCTCCAGCGTTTCTCCATTCAGCAATTCTTCTTGAATCACTTGGGTAGGAAAGTGTTCTGTGAGAGCAGGCTCACATATTGTGTTTTCAGATAGGTTGATTAATTCTGACCAGTGTTGAGCATCAATGTTGATGATTGGGATATTTTTAAATCTCTTTGTAGCGAGTTTTCCAATTCTGATTGAAATAGTTTTATTAGTGTTTAGTAATCAATAAATAATTAAAGAAATTTTAAAAATATTTTAAGAAATGTAAAAAACGAGCACCTATTCCTAACATTATAATGTATATAAAATATTACCTAATAGATATAATTTTTTCCAATGCAATTTTCCTGACATTGACATCTTCCGATTTCATCATCGAATACAGCATATTCTCAGTTAGTAAGGCAAAGGCGTTATACTTAAGATTGTTCAAGGCAACGTATTGAACTTCTTCAGACTGATGTTTAATCCTCTGGATCATGTTGAAGATATATAGCTGCTGATTATGAAACTTCTTGTTTATTTTTATTTCAAACCAACTAACTGCATACACTTCAACAATGTATTTAATGATCTAGTAAAGCTTGTTATGCAATTCTGGAGGAAAAGCACCTCTTGTCCATAAACACATTTGTGTAATTGCCAAAGTCAACTATCTGGCATGTTTTAAGGGTCCAATTTTCCAGGAAGCAAATCTTCAATTTATCTTGAATTTAGAAATTCCAAATACCATACTCTAAAGAAGACGTTGATCGCCAATCTACAGCACCCTTCCTCAATGACCTTAACTTTGAAGACAAGAGATTCTCTCGCCCTCACTCTAGAGAACACCGCTAACTGTGTGGTAAATTGCCACTTACGGCTGTTGGCATGGTAGTTCGGGTTCTATTCAGAGTTTAAAGTATAGGGACACCTAGAAAGGCAGTAGGAGCATTTGGTACAAAGAGCCACGTGTGGCCCAAAGAGTGTTATTAAAAACAGCATGCTAAAAAGCCTAGTTCATGGTTTGGATGAAGGGTCGATAGGGCAATTTCCGTATGCACTTTCCGGTTAATCCTTCTCTTTAATTTAACCAGAAGTTATGCTCATGTAAGACCCCCTTTCACACAGTGTTTCCAGTTGTTGTTCTGTGTTTGCTCCAAGGAGAACGCGCTTATAAACCTGTAACTCGAAGGCTCTAAAAACACTAGCTCTTCATTCAATTACACTTAGGACAACTTCTTCAGCTCAGTATACAGCTACCTTTAAGAACTGTGGAGTATTCTATTGAGTTCACAACCCCGAATAAGTTTCACCTTTCAGATGCTTTGTCGATTATGTAAATAAGTACAAATGATAATGTTACTTTCGCATTTCTTTATTCTCTTTCCTCAACTTTTTATCCCCACACTTTTCATTTACAATTTTCTTTTGTAACACCTACGGTGCCCTTGTCAACTTTTCCGTCATCCCCAATACAAATTAACTTTTCTACACCATCACAGAGTATTTCATTACTGTCCTTACCTCCCTCATCCCTATTCCCTTTTTTTCTCTGTCCAACTTTGATTTATCTGCCATTATCTGTTTCACATCAACACTAGGCCCTAACAGGTTCATTAGGCCGTGTAGGAATCCGATAAAGGACGGTGCGCATTGGCAAGGCTTGCCCCTACATTATTTGAAAGAAACGTAAACTCTGATCAATTCCATGGCATACCTTGGCGTTATTCAGAAAATTTCAAGAAAGATGTAACTCTTCATTCATAAAGTCTTCTGGACTTTTTATTATGCACTTGATCTAAATATTAGTACTAAAGCGAATTAAATCTACATTACAACTCATAAATTATATTGCCTTGCTGCCTCTAATGGAAACCTATAAAAAAGTAAAGGTGTTTGGTAAATTTTAATCAGTAATGCAGATTTGGTCTCCAATACTCTGCCTTTCGTCCACGTGAAATTTAAAGATTGAAAAAACAAACAATTAGTCTATAACCAGGTAAGCATAAATACAAAAGTCACTGCATAATTTCGTTATATCCTATATAATATATAGGTATGATAGGTAATTATATATCTATATATAAATATATATATATATATATATATATAATATATAATATTGATATATATAGTAGTAGTAGGTATCATAGCTCATACCCTATATATTTATATATATATATATATAATAATTTACAAAATAGTATTATTACCGTCTTTTGATTGGTGGATCTAAGAAGATTGTGGCTGTGTTTTAGAGATTTTCCTTATTAGCACTTACAGCTTTGTCTCTACAAGGATAAATAGGCCAGGCTTACAGGTTCAAGTAACGAAAAATATATCAAAACAGATTTCTTCAAATTGTTCCTCCACTATTCTGCACCCTTTAATTGTGTGAGACTTTTCCCATTATTTTCTTGGCTTTTTTGAAATACATTCGACTCCCACCCCACTTCACGACATAAATATTTATCATATAACGGCAACAGCGCGATTTACATTTTTCCCATACTTTTAATAATGTCATCTGCCTATCACTTTAGCTCATACTCTTAGTCTTTCCAAGTTATTGCGTGACCTATTTTTTCAAGAAAATAGGCTATACTGAATGACTTGCGGCGGAGGCGTGGCGTGGTTCAGTTTCACTTTAAAGGTGAAGATTGTGAACCACCAAAAATTTTTTTTGGCGCTACAATTTTCGAGGACGTTTGCACTGCGAAGTGGATTTCCCTGCCCCACTGTTCAATTTCGGGATATCCAAGAATCCTTCAACCAAGGCTGAGACCCATCCGGCCCGGTGAGGGGTTCCTTATTCTGAGTCTCATAAAAGATGATCCCAATGACTCAAACACTCTTGAGTCCTATAACACTGATATGGCTCCACAAGACGTTGTATTCGGATGTGTGGATTGGCGTTCGCGCTTGTTCTGCCCAGATTCAACATTTCCTCACATCCTCTGCCTACCTATATGCGTTCCATCTTTTCACTGAGCTGATACCGCTGGTTTTGGCTGTGGGCAAGAATTAGCAATCTACCACCCCGACGTCGTTATACAATAATCTTCTCTGACTCTAGAGGCTCCTCTCTTGGCTTTGCTGTAATCGAGGTCACCATAGGAATCCTTTTGGTTTGTCATCTGTCTAAAAAGTTCATCGGATCTGTAACAATTGAATGTGGTGAGGCACTTTGTAAGTTTGGGTTGGGTTCCTCTTCACCATGTCGGCTCTTTACGGGGAAACGAGAGCTAAGCATGTATTTACTATCCCGAGGCCCATAGTTCATTTTACTGCCGCCGGCAAGGTGGTAACTATGCATATCGGTTTCTCTCCTCCATCTGACATATACTCATCTGCACGAGCCACCCCCCATCCCATTAGATACTAGAATTATTTTATCGCATGTGTCCGTCAAGGGAACCTCATCCTACTCTCTGCTGGGAGATCTTGTTGGAACGAAGGTATTTTCTCTTTGGCTCAGGTCTGCGGAATGTTAATAACCACGTTTAATGGTAACAGGCGTCCTATGTAAACGGAGTCGCCGCCAAGGTGGTGGTTCTCGCCCGTTTACCAATTGGATATACCAATCTCACCATGGCTTTCATATGGTGAGAGA
>JABUQX010083811.1:25000-50925 GCA_015478945.1 Trachelipus rathkii | reverse complement strand
ACAGTAGGAGCCCCCTCTCTTCTCATCTCCCGCCGACCCCCTGCCGATTCCCTCCCCCGTGGTTTGAATGCGCGAGACTTTTGCACCCAAAAATACCACAAGGCAAATGAAAAAAATTGATTTCACCGAGCACTTTGCGTGTATTTTTCTACCCATTTCAAGGGTATAAAAATACACCGAAAGGCTCCCGGTGAAATCATTTTTTCTTTCATTTATATAATATATATTCCATTCATATATATATATAATATCATATAATATTATATCATATATATTATATACACACCTATATATATATATATAATATATATATATATATACTATATACTATATTATATATAATTCCAAACGCCTCTCTTTTGAACCCTCATTACTGATTTTCATGAAACTTACATGACATGTTTAAAATGAGCTGAAAGAATGAGAAAATGTTCACAAAATCTCCGGAAAGGACTGAAGTTGCTCCACATATCCATATTTACCATGCGCAAGACATATTCGAAATTACCAAATGTTTCATCTATTTTATCAGCTTTCATCAGTAACTCGTTGAATTGCATATTTATTACTTTGCATCCTCCAGAATTTGCATGTATCGTACGTGCGTCCTCAGAAACATATTTAATTTTTCCCCAAGTAAAAACATTTATCACAAAAAAATATTTTTGAAATTGCATTTTAACGAAACACAGTTTTATTTTGTATTTATTTTATGTATCTTTATTTTATTTTTTTTTTTTTGTTTCTCCGGTGGTTTTTTATATTTACGATTTTCTTAATTTTAACATTTTTGACATTTTTGATAAGTTTTTCCTCCAAAACGGTGCTGCGTTAGATTAATAAGTTATATGGTCAGCCTCCAGAAAACAACGTGCATGTAACTAAAAAAACTAGAACAGCCTACATGAAAGATAAATAACATTCTTTGTAATCAGAACATTTCGTGAATATCAATAAAAATAACTAATATATTAAAAAAATTAAAAAATCAGTTTGCCAAAAACTATCGAGTAATTATCGTTTAAACATATCGAAACCTTTCGGCGGAGTCTCCAAAAGTTTTGATTTTTTTCTTAATAAACGATACCCCAGGGTAAACACATAAGATGGAACGAGCCGGGTTCTCGGCCATACGGTCGAACACGGGCTGTCCACCGTCAGTTCAACCCCTAAAAATTATATTAAAAAATTAAATTCTTCAGAAAAACCAATAAAAAAACCAATTTTGGGTCAACCTCTTGCCACTCCTAATGCCAAAATACGGAAGCTACTCTTAGCGAGTCGTTAAGCTGCTAGCCTAGATCACACTAAATATATTTACTGCCTGTTTATAATAACAAATTAGCTTAAAAACATTTTTTAAAGTTTCACCCATGAAAATTTGCTTCCGTCTTGAATTCAAAATCATCTACATTGCTTTTTGCCTGTTAGCTTTATGATATTTCATCCTTGCCAATGGACTCTTCCCTTATATGTGGTTCTATACTGTACTATACTATACCTATTTCGAATATCAGTTGATTAAATATATATATATATATTATATATAATATATATATATATATATATATATATATAATTAAAAACGTACTGAACCTCATCGGCATATAAGCCCTAGTTCAAGGACGTGTAACTTATTTAGGTTAATTGCCTTCCTAAGATCCGAATAGGGATAGAAACCTGCCCTATGCCATGCGACTGTCGCCTACCGACAAAAACTTATTATTACAAATATATATATCTATATATTAAATGGGTAAATATATTAATATATTAAAATAAAATGTTTATAATATAAATATATAATAATATATATTTATTTGTATATTCGGATATATATATACAGCAATCCCAATTGTTGTTGTTATATTTAGCTAATCTAGATCTTTTCCTTTTAGAATTTGTGTCTTAGAAACGTAAAAACATGCCGAGTTGCAGTCGTTTTTGTCTAATCTTTGCGCAAAATCAAAAATGTTTACCAGACAGAAGTAAACATTTCCTAATTATTACGTGCTATTTCCACCGTGCTTACCAATTAGCACGCTCTTACGGAAAATAATGTACTAACAAAATACACGAGGAGTCACTTGATTTTATTTATTTTTTCACAATGATCAACGTTGAATCAGAATCCTTTGAAATAAAAAGATTATGCAAAATTTATCTGTATCTTAGGTTTGGTTAAATTATATATTCATAAAGAAATAAAAAAGAAAATGTTTAAAATATTTGGTATTTGATCTCAGATTTTTATTTCAATAAAAATACGGCTTCAAATCTAATTTCTTCCAAATCGATATGTGAACCAATTCATTGTTAATATAAACAATGCTACTTATTCTTATTTGTTTATTCCAAATCTCCGGGCTCCATCACAACAGCTGAACCTGATTCCAATTGTTTGTAAAGCAAAAGTAAACTTCGTAAGAAATCGTCCTACTAGGTGCACGAAATTCGTTGCAAAAAACTGTCTTTAGGATTTCTTACCTATTGCGATAATAACGACCAACAATATAGGCATATGTAAAATCTAAAATTGCTTCTTGTCAAGTTCTGGCAACGCTCATTATAGTTTCTAGTAGCGAAGATTGCGATTACTCTATTTCCAACACAAGATTTCAATGCAATAGTTAGAACAAGTCATCAAAGTGTAATGTATTATACAACCTTCACCGTTTGCGACACTTTCCTTTTCGTTAATGGTATTAACAAACATTGAGTTTGACCAATTTATAAACCGGTTGCTATCTCGCTCACAAACTGACCAAAAATCGGATACTTACTCCCAAAATAAAAAATAATTTTTTAAAAAGACGACTATTAAGTTTCTGGTAGGCGCCACTCATTTTTCATGATGAACAACTTACACAACCGTTATAGTTTAATAATAATAATACATGATAATCAATAATTAATAATAATAATTTGTTAAAAATCAGCACTATACTTTGTGAACACAAAATAATTACCAAATTAAAAATTTGAAAAAATATCTTCCGATTTCTGCCGCTTCAAGTTCTTAATTTATCATACCGTAGTACATATACGATACACACTATATAACTCATTGAAGAAAAAGTTGCAAATTTTTATTTATAATAATTAATAACAATATATATTGCTCAATTTGTATATAATATATATATATATAGTAGTTTATTGCTTTGAAAATGTATGTTTTTTCAGTCTAATATTATATTATATTGAATTAATTATATATTAATATATAATATATAATATATTATATATATATAAGTTTATATATATAATAAATAAATATATATTTTCCTAAACTACTTACGTCATTAGTTATATTTAATATATATACATTATAATTCATTATATATTTATATATATAATATATAAGTATATTAATATATATTTGGAAAAGTTTTACTTTGTGGCCTATACCATGTAACTCGAGAAGAACAGAGCAGGCACCCTACAGTATAAACAAGATTATATATATAGTGAATCAGCGGAAAATGCAGAAAAGAGGATTTATTAATTTTTTTATTTATTTTTTTTTTTTTATTTTATTTTTTTTTTTTTTTGCCTTATATCGTCGAAATATTTTTTAAAAAAATTTCCCTATATTTAGGTATTATTTTAACTAAAGGTAATACCATAGGTAGTGAACCGCAAAAAAGATGCAGGGAATCGGGTCTGTCGACATCCTGAACGACGGTGAGGGGACTAAGTGCACCCCCCCTCCGGGATAGGTCTCCAGGAACCCCCGCTTTTGTATTGGGGTGTCGCGGGGGTTTCCTCCGACCATCACATCCTCTACTATGGAATAGCCCATGGTTGAAACTGTAGCCCCCTCCCACTCAGTGTCCCCCCGTCAGGCTCGAGGCCCCCTAAATGGGGTAAATTTTTTTACAAAAATTTCCACGAAAAAAATAAAAAAAAAAAAAAAAAAAGATATTATAATCCCTCCTTAGTAATGTTGCCGTGATTCCAATATAAATTTGTTTTACTTGTAGGTCCCTCCGTTGAAAAAAAAACATTTCCCCAATTTCATACTTGAGCGACGGGGACAGAGGGGGGGCGTTTCATACCCCGGAGGGATGGTCGGAGGAGGAACCCCCGCCGACACCAAAGACCAGAGAGGCGGGGTTCGGGAGACCATCCACGGAGGGGGATTAGTCCCCCCGTCGTCCACCGGGAGGCGAGAGACCCGACTCCTGCCATCTCTTGCGGTTTTACCCTTGATGGTATTCCTTATGAGTTAAACATCAAATACCCCTAATTAGTGGAAAATTTTTTTTAAATAATTCTCCCGACAATAATAAGGCAAAAAAAAAAAAAAAAAAAAAAAAAAAAAAAACAAAAAAAAATAAGTATATACTATATAAATATATAATATACTATATATATATATATATTATATATAATATATATATATAACTATATAATATATAACAATATATCCTGCCTTAGAATTTTCTCGCTGATTCCAATATATACATTGTTTTACGTAGTGCTTGCCGTTCTCGAAGTTACATGGTCATGGCCAAAAGTAAAATGTTGGCCTACTTTATATATATATATATAGTAAGATATATATATATATATATATATATATATATACACATCATAATACTATATATATAATACTACGAATATATATATTATAAATATATTATTCCTAAGCCCCAGGAAGGAAGGACATGCGTTTTGTCAGTCGAACCCATCGAGAAAGGCCTTTGAGAATATGAGCCTCACGACCAATCCGCTAGCTGCGTAAGGCCTATCGTGAGATATCTGGAAAGATCCCCATTAGCAGCAAAGCACGACTGCCAATTCTTACTTCATTAACAGTTAAGTGGACGAAGGAGTCAGCTAGTGAGAATAGACTCACATTCTCCCGTCCTAACCAGCGTCTCCGAAACCCTCGAACTTACCTCTGAAGCTAGGAGCGCTCATAATAATAATAATAATATAATAATCGATATATAATTATATATATAATATAAAATATATATAATATAATATATATATTGATATATATTATATTTTTTATATATATAATATTAATATTAATGGCCAGTTCGTTTTTAGATGTCCGTATTATTTAGCTTTAAAAAACTATAATACATACATATTTTAAAAATAGGAATACATATTTTCGAATCAGCGAAAACTCTAGTTAGGCCCTTGTATATAAAAACGATTAATTAATGTTTAAATAATATACAAATTGATAATGAATTGATTTATCGGTTATACGAAAGTTTTTAAATATAGATACAATGTCTATCATAAATAATCTAGCAATCCTCTTAAAAACAGCTCATTATAACAGCGTGAGTACATTAAATTTGTTTGACGGCGTGATTGTAACGTGAGTAGGTTATGTAAATCTTCTTATTCACTAGTGCACATAAAATTAAATATATATTAATATTAATAGTTATATTATATATATTATATATATATATATTATATAAATATATATATAAATAGAATTATATATAATATATTCATATTTATGATATTAAATAGTATTATATATTAATAAATATAATAGTATATATTTATAATATAATATATATATATATTATATCAGCGGTGGAACAAACAGGGCTCGAGCTACGGCTTGGGAACATTAGAATATATATAGTGGTGGGATATTGATTTTACCATTACCCACGTATATAGTAGTTGAGGGTACTAAGGAATACCACTCCCGCATAGACATTCCCAATAATACCCATAAGGAGCGCGAGGGGTCGGAACCGGTAACCCTCCCCGGAGGGGTGGAGGAAATTTAAATCCACACCTACTTTGGGATATAGTATTCTACCCAGATAGGGCCGAGAGAACCCCGTACTGTCACCTTGATCACATCGGGCGTATGCGTGTATTGGATTTGTATGAATACACCAACATTGTAGAATTTCACATAATAAGCTGTATCAGTTTATAATATATAACGAGACCCTGGTATACCAATCCTATATGTTTATATGGAAGGCACGTTTAAGCTTGAGCTGTTAATTAAGAATTAATGTGTATTTTATATTATATACTCTTGTACATTTTTATTTAACCTTGTTTCGAAGTAATCAAGTCTGTTACTTTTACTTCTATTGTTTTTTTAACAATCATTTTTATCCGATCTATCCATTAAATCCAACTTTTGAAGGACAAGACTGTAACTCCTGTGACGCTAGATTTCCTATACAACTAACAATTAAGAAATAGTAATTCTCCGCATTATCTACTTTTCCGTATAGACAATATTCATATATAGTTTCATTTTGTAAGCAAATGTTTTCTCTTGCTTGATACACATTAAATTGTTGAGTTTAGCTGGAGGAGGCTGAATATTTTTTATACTATAAAACAAACGGATTCAGAATCGGAGCCAAAACAATGAACGAATAATAATTATAAAAATTTGAAGCCGAAGTCGGAGCCGGAGACAATTTTTAAACAATGGAGGCGGATTTGGAGCTAAAGCAAGTACAAAATGTTGCCGTCTCCGCAGCCCTGGTGAGAACATAGTTGAATATTTAAATCGAATCTGAGTTAACTTGATTCATTCATTCTCACAAAAACACAAAGAAAAAAATAAATAAGAAATGAAAAAATCTCAAATCTTTAAAGAGAAATGTAAAGGAAATCGGACACAGAAAAATTCTTCCCTTATGGCAAAATTGATGTTGCAATTAAATTTCTTTACTAAAAGTCATGGTATATCTCTCAATGACAAGATTTTGTATCCTTTGCTTTCTTGATTTTATACGCGAGTAATGAATATAAAATAGGAAACACTTGAATTTTTTACTTTTCAATTTTGTTCTAAATTCTAATTGAGTCGTTTAAAGAGCGGATATTTTGATTACTCACTGAATGGAGTAATTCAAAAGAATCGTTCATCGATGAGTTACCATCTTATAATATATATAGTATATATATATAAGGCTATATATATATACGGAAAGGTCAGGTTGTTATATATATATACCTTACTGTATATCTTCTTCAATTTTCAATTTAATTATATATATATATATATATATATATATATAAGCACTTTTATAACAGTTCTAGGAAGATTCTTTTTCAGTTTCATGAAGAATGACCTAGTGTTACTTTTCTGGTGGACCAATTGCCATCGGCTAGAAAATTCAGAAACCCATAATGGTTTGGACGCCAGATCCTCAAGTTAAACACTCTCAGGTAGGGTTTTCCCCTTTCAGTAGAACTAGCATCTTCTCCCATATGGCTTCAAAACTCGTTCTCCTAGAGCTCTCCAGAGGATCTTGCTTCTGGGCGCATAAGATACCGACGCTGGACCAAGAGTAATTCAAGCAAAAAGGAAAGGACCGGGTTGCTAGCCCTGTCACCCTATAACCATGCGAAGATCTTCATACGTCCTGACCGCGACGAAACCTCCAATCATCATTCTTCCCTTGAATTCGCTATATATTATATATCTCTATATATATCTATATATATATCATATATATTGTTGGCATATTCGTACCTAAAAGCCTATTATGCATATATATACATATATTACATATACATACATATATTACATACATATGCGGCGGCGGCTGGCTGGTTGGTTGTTGGGTTACAGAATGCAGGACACATATTTCCCATTTATGCTATGAGTACATGAGCAGTGTTATTATATACTAAGCGGCGCGCGGCGCGGCGATATTATATATATTGGTTAAGCTATACATATAAGGCTACATACTGGCTACTTATTATATACATATATTGTTATATATATATATATATGGTGTAAGCATATACTGCTGCTAAGGCATTTAATATCCATATGAGCATATGATAGTAAATAATTATATACACATATATATATATATATATATATATATATATATATATATATATATATATATATATATATATATACTGAATATGAAGTTGCAGAGAGATTTGATGGTAGATTTTTAGGTCTTGTTTTTCCAAAAATTTTGTCCACAAAATAACCTGTGTTAAGTGTTCCAAGATTCACATTTGGGTGTATAGGTTGAATTCATTTACTAGATTTGTTGAATATTTAATAGATATCAATGGAATGCCTGTATACTAAAATGGATAACTATGGATATATATATACACACTGGCGTGCTGTTTTTCGGAGTGATAAATCTTCCTGAGTAGCGAATTTTTCATGTTTTAACTCATTTTCATTTTTTTTTTTTTTTTTTTTTGAAAATTTTAATAAAATTTGTATTTTTTCAAAATTTCAGTATGAATACACTTCTGAATCTACAGTATATCTCACGAGCATAATCTCTAACTGGTTTAAAAAATCCTCAAGAAGAGGAGTTGCAATTGTGATCTTAAAGAATTGCTTTACGCCCCTCGATTTTACATTGACATTTCGCATGATACGCTGTATTCTCATTTATTCACTAACAGAATACAAAACTTTTATATGTTCAAAAATGCTTGAAAATTTTTCCTCGATGTTTGCGTAAAAATATTTGTAAATGAGTATCAAAATTTCAAAAATAAATGATGAGGCATACCCTCTAATTTTGTTTATACTGCTAATAATTACTTGTCTGTGAAATGTTTTCCTCCAGAGACAATGTTAACCAGTGGCGACTTGCCCACAAAGTGTATATATATATATTATATATATATATATATATTATATATTGTTGCTATATTATTATATTATATAGCATATACATATTATGTGCTATACATATGAGCATACACATAGTTATTGGTTGGAAGAGCATATAGTTACATTATTATTACATATATTATTATTATATATATACATATTATTATATATTATTACTCTTTATATATTATTATTATATATATATTATTATTATATATATATATATTATATTATTATATATATATATATATTATTATATATATATTATATTAATATTACTAAATTATATGCATATAATATTATTATATATATATATTATATATATATACTTTATATTTAGATATTTACATATTTTTAATGTACGACTAATAACTTAATTTATGAAGAACAAAACAATTATATTAACTAATATTTATTGCAATTAAAATAAAAAGATAGTTCATGGAGGATATTTTCTTTTTAAGGTTTCTTTTTTACAATCTGCGTACAATTTCCTATGTTCTTGAACACATTGTAGAATGAATTGTTTTTGCATTTCCTTCGCAGTTATTAGCCCATTAAAGTCCTGCATTAATTTCATCCGTCTTTCAGCTGTATCATTAACCGCTTTTAGAGAAAGTATTGTGGTTTTGGCTTCTGCAAAGGAGGCATTGCTTTCCCACGTAGAAGGACTCTCATCAAGAAAACTATCGCTTATTTTCAAGCATGGAAACAGATTTTTGTTCCTGACTGATACGAACGCACCCAAGTTTTTTCTAGAAAAAATTGAAAAGATATATAAATTAAATTTCTAAAATAAGAATAATAAATATGAATATAATCAAACTAAAAGAACAAGTTCAAATTATAAACAAGGAAATATTAAAACTTACTTATCATGCAATGAGCTTGTCAGTTCTTCCATTGGCACATATCTTTTATTGGAATCATTTGAACTTTCGATGTTTAAGTTGGGTACCATATCCATTTTTTTTATATCAACTTCGTCATCAAAAAGAGATAGAATGACTACTTCCTCAGACAAATACCACCAGTGTCGGCAAAACCTTTTCAGGGCAGCGTTAGAAATTGTTGTATCTATTCTTTCGTACTGTTTCAACGTTCTCAAATAGCCCAAATCTTGATAAGACGCTTTAACAGTCAAACTGCATTAAAGCCAAGGTTTAACATAGGAAGTCACAATAAATAAGCAAACACCTTCCAGTGCTTGTTTGTCTTTATTGTTCAAATTCAGTTGATAATGCAGCAAATACAATTTTAGTAAATAAATGGCCCTTGACATCCATCGCGCTTGATGCATTGCACCAGGAGGCCTTATTTTAAGTTTTTTGCCATTATCTCCCCCCAAAAATATGAGAGATAACTCAATAAGTTCATGGTAGTCGTGCCTCACAATAGATTTCTGTAATTCAGCTGAAAAGATCTGTAACAATACTTCAAATTCTGTGTCAGTAAAATATTTTTTTACAATGTTGGTATTTGTTTGAATATTGCTTTGGTCAATGTTTTTCCAGTTATTCTTAAAATTTTTAAAGAAAGCAAAGTCTGTGCTGCTTGTCACTTGGTGTATTTTGTTTTCAGGGGAGGATCCAATATTGGAGATTTTAGGACCCCATATTAGCCCCCACCTAAAAATGGACATAAAAATCTTAATTTTCAAACAATTTTGATGGGGAAAAAAGCAAACTGTAGCTTTTTCTGACTTCTAAAACGTCGTTTCCGGGTGTTTTTATGTGTATAAACACAGCTCAGCATTATTTTTCAGAACCTATGCTTTAGCTCTTTCGTATCAACTTTCGCTGATAAACTTTGTTATTTTCATTTGGAAGATTGCATAACACACAAAATGCACGAATTAGTTTTTTGATTTTTTGAAAATTGTGCTTAGCAATGTCGAAATTCAAAATCTACTTTGTTTTTTAATTGCTGTGCACAATTTTCAATAAATCAAAAAACTAATTCGTGCATCTTGTGAGTAATGAACCCAACTATGCATATTTCAAGTTTGAAGTCATTTTGAAAAAAATTGTAGAAGTTGATACGAAAAAATGTCATAAACATATGTTCTGAAAAAAAAATGAAAATACCGGAAATATTTCGTCACAGATAAAAACACCCGAAAACGACGTTTTAGAGGTCAGAAAAGCTGCGCTTTGTTTTTTTCCCCATCAAAATTATCTGCAAATTAAGAATTTTATGTCCATTTTTAGGTAGGGGCTAAAATGGGGTCCCAAAATCTCCAATATTGCTCCCCTTCAATTACACTTTTCAGTACCAACCCATAAAAACCCATAAACATGATACTGACACGAAAAAAAGTATCAACTCTCTTTCTAGTTTTTGTTCCAAAAGTACACAAGCACCATTGGAGCCACCTGTATTAGAAACTTTTGTGTTGCAGTACATTACCTGTACTTTATCTCTTGAGTCCCAGTCAGTAAGAGCTCTCAAAACTGCTTCAGCTTGTTCTGTACCAGAGGAGCTGTTTAGTTTTGGTACCGCAAGAAGTTGCTCTCTATTTCCAAATGTAATTATGATGGGTAGTCGTTCTTCTTTGAATTTTCTTACGTTTAATGTAGGTAACAATTTGCCATCCCAATGAACTGTCATGACCTCTGGTACATTGCTTTGAAAATCTGCCTTTATAGCTTCTGCTCATTATTTCCTTGTCTGCGTTCGAATTCGTTGAAAAGAAGACTTGCTGATTTGAAAATTATCGAGACCAAGTCCAAGTGCCACCACCGTAGCTTGAAGAATATAAACGGAGTCTCTTACGCTTAACTGGCATCTATACAAGGCTGTTACTAATTTTGGGGTAATGATGTCATTTCTTACTCGCTTTGTGGCGGCTTCAGACTGAACATTGAACTGAACTGAAAATTGAACATGTTTCAGTGCGGGTCGCCACGTACACCGATTAACCTAAAATTTTATTTATGACTATTTTATGATCAAATGAACAAATTTAGGTTGTATTTTAAATTTTTTTTTGCGACAATATAGGGGACACCCTAATATATATATGTTGAGCAGCAGCAGCATATAGCAGTTGCTATTGGCTGGGTTATGGCATATTGGTTGGTTAGCAGCAAGAAGAGCAGCGTTGGTATATATATATATTATATATATTATTGCTATATATATATACATATATATATATATATATATTACAGTATATATATTATTATTGGTTGTTGTTATTATATATATATATTATATATATAGATATATATATATATATATATATATATATATATATATATATATATATATAATATATATATATATATATATATATATATATATATATATATATATATATATATATATGAGAAATTAAATATTTAAGACGTAATAAAATTTAATGACTCCAAATAATAACAAAACAAACAAGCAACAAACGATTCCCAAAAAAAAGCCATGAATAGTAAATCTTTAGTGAAAAAACAACAACAGCAACAACAAGAAAACGGTCCTTTTATTGTTCTTAAAATGTATTTGCATAAAAACGTTTTCTTTATTCATTTCGGTTTTCTTTGTTTAACGAATTTAGAAATAATTTTGGCCTCCATTCAGTTTTAATTCAAGATTGTTTAGATGAAGAAGTATGAAATATGTATGGCGCTGCTGGTTTATAGTGACTTTTGATAGTCTCACGGATATATATATATATATATATATATATATATATATATATATATATATATATATATATATATATATATATATATATATATATATATATATTATATATATATATTAGTTGCTAATATATATATATATATATATATATAAGAAGTATATATATATATATATATATATATTATATATATATATATATTAAAGAATATATATATATATATATATATATATATATATATATATATATATATATATATATATATATATATATATATATATATATATATATATATATATATATATATATATATAGAGAGAGAGAGAGAGAGAGAGAGAGAGAGAGAGAGAGAGAGCATTTAAAAAAAAGTTTGCATATAAATTGCAAAGTAGGGTACTGTGCATTGTATGACTTATGTTTTTATGATGGGTAACGATCAGATGTTGGACTTTTGCTGGCAAATATTTGTGCTTGGTTTAACGTTAAATATTATCTTTGTCTTCATAAATCAAGAAACCTTGAAAAGTGAACAGATTTCGGTCGTGTGCGCATAGTGAACCTTTGTAAACGTGGTTATCTTCCCTCATATATTTTTTCCTGCTGTATTCATTCTTTCTCCCTTTAAAACCCTCGTCTTCGCCCGCCTGAGGTAATTGCGTTATGCATTCGATTGGGTAGGTTTTCTTTCCATTTCCTCTTCTTTTACTTTTAAACCACCTAAAATAAATATTTTTTTTCTAATAAAAAGTAATAAAATGAGCTTTAAATGTAAATGAAATCATATAAATAGCTACTACATCCTAATTATATATTTATATAGTAAATAAATGGGAGGTAAACATTAATAACTCTTTTAAAAAATTAATAACATTAAAGTACGAGTGCAACAATCAAAAAGTAATAAATCAATTTTTCTCCGAGTTTGAAAATTCCTATTAAGATGTTAAGGTAAACCCGTTTTCGTTTTTGCATTTGTGCTTACGAAACGTAAGAAATGCTCGAGTTTGAGTTCGTTTATGTCAAACTTAGCGCAAAACCGTGAAAAATGCTCACCAAACGTATGGAATTTCCTTAATTCTGTAAGGTTTCTATTTCCCGTGCTTGCCGAATTTAGCACGTTCTTGCGAAAAAATGGAAACAAATAAGATGGCAGCGTGGTAGGCCCGTTTGAGTTGATGAATGTTTCATTCGATAAAATTAGCTTTAAATCTAATTTCTTCGAAATCGATAAATTCCATCACAATAGTTGATCAGTTTTTGTAATATAAACCATTTGTTTTTTTTTATTTCTGTTTATTCCAAACCCACGTGCTTCATCACAACCGCTGATTCGAATTGTTTGTAAACAGAAGTGACTTTTATGAGAGATCGCGTTCGTTTATGCACGAAATTCGTGCTAAAACTGGGTAAGCATTTCTTATCATATATATATATATATATATATATATATATATATAATATATATATATATTATAGTTATATATAGCTATATATATCTATATATAATATATATTATATATATATAATATATATGGAAGAGTGAGACTAACGGGGGAGGGCGGTACTGGATTATGTGTGTGTAAATGGGAAAGGATAGAGGCAGGTTACTAGAATATGTAAATGTATTTAGAGGGGCGGGGAGGGGGGTATCGGATCACTATTTAGTGGTTGCTAGGATAAGGGTGGGGGGAGAGTTGACGGTTAGGGAAAGGGGAGAAAAGAGGAGAGTAGAAGTGATAAAGGTGGAAAAATTGGAGGAGAAAGTGTGTAAGAGGGAGTTTAGGAGAGGTATGGAGGATAGGTGGAGAGACGTGAGAGGGACGGAATGGGGGAGGTGGAGGGGGAGTGGATGAGATTTAAAGAGGCAGTTTGTGAGAAAAGGCTAGAAGGGTATGTGGAGTAAAAAGGGTGGGTAGAGGCGAGAAGAAAGGAGTGAATGGTGGAGTGACGGAAGGTGAAAGGAGGTGGTGAAAAAGAAAAAGGAGGCTTATGTGAAATGGTTGGGAGGTAGGAGAGAGGGAAAGCTGGGGGGAATATAGAAGGGTTAGAGTGGAAGCAAAGAGGTCGGTGGTGGAGAAGGCGAAGAGAAGAGCAAAAGATGAATGGTGTAGAAAAGTGGCGGAAAATTTTGAATCGGGGAGCAAGATGTTTCTGGAAAGAAGTAAAAAAAAAAGGAAGATGAAGGAGGGGTTGGGGGAGAGGATTAAGGGAGGAGATGGGGCGTGGATAGGAGGAGAGGATAGGGTGAGGAAGAGGTGGGGGGAGTATTTTAGTGGATTATTGAAATGAAGTGGGTGGGGGGGAGGGGGAGGATTTGCAAGAGGTGAGGATGGGGAGGTGAATTGGGGAGGGAGGGGGAGGATGAAATACAAATGGAAGGAAATTAATTGGGCCTTAGATAAGGAAAAAAAGGGGAAGTCCGCAGTCTGGAAATGTGTGAGAAATGGAAATGTGCAGAAGGGAGGTGTAGGGGTTGGAGGAATGGCTGCATAGGTTATATAATATATGTTGGAGGAGTGGGGTGGTACCAAGGATTGGGAGGATGGTTGTTTGGTTCCCCTGTATAAGGGGAAAGGGGATAGGATGGAAAGTGGGAATTATAGAGGTATATGTCTTTTAAGTGTGGTAGGGAAAGTGTATGGGAGAATACTGATTGAGAGAGTGAGAGGTTTAACGGAGGGGAGGATGGGGGAAGAACAAGGAGGATTTAGGGAGGGAAGAAGGTGTGTGGACCAAGTGTTTACACTAAGATGCTTGTGGAGAAAAGTATAGAGAGAAAAGGGAAAGTGTATGGGTGTTTTTTTAGTTAGAGAAAGCATACTGATAGAGGTGAAGAGGAGGTGAAATTGTGGAGGGTGTCTGGAGGAAAAATGGAAGTGGGGGGTATTAGGGTAAAGGTATTAGGGCCTTTTTATAGGAAAATACGTAGAATGTGTTTGAGAGTGTTAGGAGGGGAGAGTGAGATGTTTGGGGTGGTGAAGAGGATTGAGGCAGGGGTGTGTAATGTCGCCGTGGTTATTCAATTTGTTTATGGAGAGTGTTTGGACAGAGGCATGGTGAGGGAGGGGAGGGGGGTGGAATTTGAAATGAATGGGGAATGATAGAAGGGAAGTGACCATGATACTGTTTGCGGACGATATGCCCTAGTGGCGAAGAACGCGAAGGGCTGAGGTATTTGGTGAGGGAGTTTTTGAGAGAATGTGTGGACAAAAGGGGCTTAAAATAAATCAAGTAGGTAAAGTGTTAGTGTTTGAAGAGGAGAAAAGAGAGGAGGGGGAGGGGTTAGAAGTTAGAGTAGGGGGTGAAGTATATTGGAAGAAGTAAAGACTTTTAGATATTTAGGGATGGATTTGGTTAAAGGGGTGAGGGATGAAGGAGGAGATAGAGCAGAGAATAGGTGAAGGAATGAGAGCTTTGAGTGGCCTGAGAGAATTATGGAAAGGGGGGAATTTATCACAGAAAGTTAAGAAATAAGTATGTTTGAAAAAATTTGTGTACCAGCGGTGTGGTATGGGTGTGAAACGTGGGGTTGAATGCCAGGTCTAGGAAGAAGTTGGAAGTATTTGAGATGAAGGGGTTGAGAGCGGTTTGTGGGGGTAGCAGAAGGGGAGAGGTTTAGGAATAGGGTGGTGAGGGAGAGGGATGTGATTGGAGGACATGGTTGGTGGGAAGAGCGGAAAAGGGAATGTTAAGATGGTAAGGGCATCTAGTGAGAATGAAGGAACAGAGAGTGGTTAGGAGAGTATGGGAGGGGG
Source organism: Trachelipus rathkii (assembly GCA_015478945.1). Classification (NCBI taxonomy): domain Eukaryota; kingdom Metazoa; phylum Arthropoda; class Malacostraca; order Isopoda; family Trachelipodidae; genus Trachelipus; species Trachelipus rathkii. Next base: position 34,904 of record JABUQX010083811.1, on the reverse strand, counting down.
GGGGGATAGGAGGAGAGGAAGGGGGGAAGACCAAGAAGGAGGTGGATGGATGGAATAAAGAGATGCTGGAGGAGGGAGGGATGAGGGAGGAAGAAGGGTAGGGTGTTGGCGAGGGATAGGGTGGGGTGGAGGAGGTGGGTGGGGGGAGAGATGAGGGGAGGTGTGAGTGTGAGAGGCTGTACGTACCACTACTCCGCTCAAGCGGGAAAAGTGTGGATAAGAATAAAATAAAATAAAATAAAAATATATATATATTATATATATATATATTATATATATATACATATATATATTATATATATATATATATATATATTATATCTATATATATATATATATATATATATAAATGACAAAAAACGATAACGGTCTAAATAAAGCACCTTTAAGAATTAGTTTCTTAAGTTATAACTAGAAGAGAGAGAGAGAGAGAGAGAAGAGAGAGAGAGAGGAAGAGAAGAGAGAGAGAGAGAGAGAGAGAAGAGAGAGAGAGAGAGAGAGAGAGAGAGAGAGAGAGAGAGAGAGAGAGAAGAGAAGAGAGAGAGAGAGAGAGAGAGAAGAGGAGAGAGAGAAGAGAGAGAGGCTACAAACATTTAATCTATCCAGACTTTTATATACCGGTATATTACAATTACCAATACACATTTAATCATTAATATTTTGTCATAATTTGAACTTGCTGATTTAACAAAAACCATTACGTTAATAGTATGATAGGAATTTTTTTTATGTTCACACACACAGCACACACACACACATCTGTGTAGTGGATATATACATATATATATCTTATATTATTATATATATATATATATATATATATATATATAATATATATATATATATATATATATCTATATATATTATATATATATATAGACCATATCAAGGAGAGCAATATGCGTGGAACCACCCCACCCCATATCTGTGATGTGTATATTCTATAAATGGGAGAACAACATCCCTTTAAAAGCAAGCAACTAGAGGGGTGTTAGAGAAGAAGTACTGTAGGCTCCTCAAAAGACCCAACCTCTTAGACTGCTTAGTTCCTAGAAAAAAATGTAAACCAATATATAAGGAGTGGTGAATAATAGAGTGAAAAAGAACACAATTACGTTTTAATAACAGGGATGAATCAAACTCAATAAAAAGAATTTTTATTTCAATTATTAAGGATAATATGGAGAATTAAATCAGAGTTTAGATGTTACGTACAATGAACATGTTTAGATGGAATAATTATTTTACGCATAAAAAAAGTTGGAGGTAGGTGTAGAAAGAGGAATAGCTCAAAAATTGACAAGTGGAATTTTTGGCAAATGTTTGAGCAAAGAGGACATCTTTAGCAGAAGGTAAGACAGCAGTACTACCGTCAGAGGTACAAGAGGTGGAAGAGGTGCTTCCGTGATTTCTAGGTTAGCTTCGTCATTGTTTGCACGAATATTTTTCTAGCCCAAATTCGCCAAGTAGACGTAAATATGTATGGCTCGACTCGTTAGGATAAAACAAATGCAAAACGCAGACATTCAACGTTTCAACGAACTCGGCAGGTTTATAGCCGCCTTTAGTTCATTATTTAAACAAACTCTCATATCACTCATTTTGCTCATACTCGTATTTATTACCCATATTTCCCCTAGTTTCTAGAATTAACAACCCCATTTATACCTAAAGAAATGAGGAAGAACTACGTATTAAATGAATTAAAATGTAAAGAGCTTTAATATTAAGATTGCTTTGAAATGCATCCAAATCCCTACATATGAAGGATAATGCATTGCTTAACAACAGTAAATGTTGCTATAAAGTATGGAATTATTAAAACAAATGGTATTTTTTTAGTTATGAGTTTTAATTATTAGCCCATAAAGAAATTTACAAATAATATTTTACTATATATATGCAGGATATGACCGAAATTAAAATTTAACTGTAATTGAAAATTATTATTATTATTATTATTATTATTATTATTATTATTATTATTATTATTATTATTATTATTATTATTATTATTATTATTATTATTATTATTATTATTATTATTATTATTATTATTATTATTATTATTATTATTATTATTCATGAAAATATGATTATATTTATTATTATTTTATTATTATTATTATTATTATTATTATTATTATTATTATTATTATTATATTATTATTATTATTATTATTATTATTATTATTATTATTATTATTATTATTATTATTATTATTATTTATTATTATTATTATTATTATTATTATTATTATTTATTATTTTTATTATTATTATATATATTTTTTATTTTTTTTTATTATTATATTTTTTTTATTATTAAATTATTACCTTATTATTATTTTATTATAATGATATTTTTAATAAACCCAACATATTTTTTATTATTATTCATTATATTATTATTCATGCAAAATATATTCAGCGTGACGGATATTATTTGTAAGCATCCTTTTCAAAATTTTGTGAAATGTTATTATTTATTATTATTAATAATTATTATCATTATTTAATAAATTATGATTGGTATTATTAATTAGTATATGTTATATGATAAATAATTTTAATAACTAATAATATTAATTATTATTATTTAATTTATTAAATGTTATACAATAATTAATTATAATAACTATTAAGGTTTGTATTTATATGCATCAAAAAGTCTGTTCTATGATATATATGATTTTTGAGTTGTCACTATCAAAGCAAATCAACGATATCTATCCGAGTTTTCAAGTCAATCAATCTTAAATGAAAAAAAAAGTTAGAAAATATTTCTCTTTCAAGCCTTTTAAGATATATTCAGTTGATTTTATTTTACTTAACTCCCGCTGATCAATTCACTTTTCGTTTTTTTTTTTTTTTTTTTAGCGAGAATGATGACGTCACGAGTTAATTTATGATATAAAGAGCGTGATAAATAATTTAGTCATAAACACATCTGAAGTTTCAGCCTTATTGCACTTCCCTCTGACTAACATGTTTACTAGGGTCAGTGAGGTAGGCTAAGTTATTGACTAATATTTCTACCAATGGGATGGCCCGATCGTGTTGTAAGTAAGCAATTGATTCTTTCACTAGAAAATATGTCTGACAAAGAAACAAACATTTTTTTTTTCAGTGCATACACTCTATTACGCTGTGAAGCAAAATGGTAATTTTACTTATCAATATATACTCTTATATATATATTATATATAATATATATATATATATATACTATATATTATATATACTATATATATATATATATATAAGTATTATATACTAATATATATAATATATTATATATTTAAATATATACTTATCATCACCCCTTTCCTTCCTCTCCCAGATGGGGCGTAAGGTGCTTACCATACCTGAACAAATAAGCAGTAAAACATGACAAAGTCGAAAAGAAAAGCCCAGCCTTATCGCCCCATTAGCTATACCTATGTGAGACTACGTCGCGTCAAAAGTCCACCTAGAGCTTCTACGGACAAGAGGACCCTCGCTATGGCTCTCGGTCAGAATGTGAGGAGTTCAATCCCTCGGCCCCAGGTGAGCCCAACAACCATATCTCCTCACAAACCCCCGCCATTACACTTCTATATATATATGCACTTTATTATGCTCTTGACACAAAAACTAAACCATCTGTCTTTCCAGGCATTCCTTCAAAATAGAATTACAATCCACTTTTCTTCAGGAAATCCCACGCCGTCGAATTCACAACACACTCACCCAAATACATCGCTACACCGGGATATCACAATTCTTATCTACATAACCAACTATTCTAGAGCGTACTTTTATTGTAGTCTCTCAGTATACCCTTTCTTCACACTACAAACTCTCTAACGTTCATTCCTCTTTTATCAATTCCACACAACCTAACGCCCCTAAGATTTCTCTGAACACATAGTGTCTTTAGATCTATCCTTTTATTCCAGACCATAGTACACTACTATACATATACATTAACACAGGTAAATCACACCCACATGTATAACCTTAGCGCATTCAAGACTTAGTTCCCTTTAACGTCCACAACATTTAATGCGCAGCCACTTCTGCATTCATAACTTTCCTACTACACTCGTGCCCATCCGTTCCCTATTCATCTAATTATCTCCAAACCTTTGAAACTTTCCAAACTACTGCAGAACTGTCACCATCTACATAACTTCACACCAACATAACCGTAACTCTTATCTACGTTTACTTTCAACCCTTCCTTTTAAACAACCTGACACCACCACCACCTCTCAAACTCTCTTCAATCACACCAAAACCAATCATCCGCATATAAAGGTTAGGGCACCCTCACTCGCTTCATCATTCCTAACCCATCCTTTCACCCCTATCTAATTCTTTCATTAACCCATCAATTTACAAATTAAATATATGAACAACACATCCTGCCTCCTCCGATATTAATATTAAACAAATCACTTTCGACACTATTTATTCTTACACACGCTTCACTATCGTCACACATACTTTTGATTCCATTCAGAAGCCTATCATCAACAACATATATCACTTACACCTGCCATAGAGCTTCCCTATTAGTCCTATCATACGCCTGTTGCAAATCCATACAAACTAAAATACAATTTCTTCAATTTTCTCAATCATTGGTTTCAATGTAAAGATTTGATCCACACATCCTCTACCACTCCTAAACGCACCTTGTTCTTCACCAATCAGTTCTTCAGTCACTCGACGCCGCCACCTTTCCACCAAAATACCAGCAAAGAAAGAAAGTAGCACATCTAGGAGTTCAATTTTTTTTTATTATTATTATTTTTTATTTATTTTTTTAGCATTCTCATGTGAGGTTCGACAGGGTAAGTGCATGATTTGCACTCTCAAATATGGCAAATTTTTCATCAAAGAATCTTAAATATGTTTTCGGATTAATAGTGTTCATTCATTATTTCGCTTTCAATATGCCTATAATAATGGATAATTATACGCTTTACCTATATCTACAAAAAAAATAAATAAATAAAAATGCCCTCCCCTAAGTTCTATAATAAGTATTACAGGCACCGTCACTTAGACGTTGCACAATACATTAAAAATATTATTCGTACTACTTAAATGAAAAATTTATAGAAAAATCTATCAATGAATTTTTCGTGCAAATTAACGGAACATAATTTCTTCTTTATGATTATATAACAACTCTCGCTGTCGCAAGTCTGTTTATTAATTTCCTAATCAAAGAAACATAAATAATAAACATCTTTAAAGACTTTATGAAAACAGAAATAAATCACCACTAAATATTGAAAAAACAATCTCCGACTTGAATATTTTGAATTCTCACCTCAAAACTAAAGACACCTCAAAAATTAAAGTCAGACTATACCATAAGTCAAAACAACTGTCATCTTCCTTTAGCACAAGAGATGCTTTGCCCGACAACCATTACGTTGTGTACCAATTTAACTGCCCTGAGTTAGACTGTACGTCGACATATATTGGTTACACGAAGAATAGATTGTCGGACAGGGCATATCAACATCTCTACAGTCCCAGCAAAATCTTTGAACATTTCAATACGGCACATGGTCAATCAACTATTAGTAATATTTCTAAACACTTCGCAATATTATACGGATCGTGTGAATTCCAGAAACTTAAAATTGCGGAGGCTTTCTACATCAAAACACGCAACCAGCCCTTAACATAAAATTTTATGTATTTATCAGTCAGACTCAATATCATTTGATTTACTTATTATATATCAATTTAAAGACTCATTCGCTTACAAGAAATAATCCTCTGAAGATGGCTCAAGTATAGAGACGAAAAGTCGGGAAATCTATGTAAATATATCTTCTTCTTTCTCTCCTGTAAATATATTTTCAAAGATTATTTTAAGGAAATTAAATTATGTACAAGATAAATTTTATAACGTTGCGAAATAAATCAATAACTTTATAATTAATAATAATAATAATAATAATAATAATAATAATAATAATAATAATAATAATAATAATAATAATAATAATAATAATAATAATAATAATAATAATAATAATAAATAATAATAATATATAATATAATAATTAATAATAATTAAAATAGTTCTCTAAATTTTCGACTCGAGCTCCGACTCCACTTACACAGGAATCTTCGACTCCGACCTCAAACTCCGACTCCGACTCCACGTGCACAGCGACTCCGACTCCGACTCGACTCCGACTCCGACTTCCGAAAATTGCACGACTCACGACTCCGTTTTACTCCGCAGCCCTGGTAAATACCAAAAAAAATTGATTAATATTTAGGTAGTTTTATTTGCATCTAATTTATAGCCAAAGAGTATGGAATTAAAATATATAATTTTTATTTTGTTTGATTTAACCCTCTATTATTAGTGTAAATTTTACAGTTAACCCGCGTAGAAAACTCGGTTTTGCACTGATTTTTGGCGGGGCCGGGGCGGGCCGGGGCCGGGGCCCCGGTCGGTTCCTAACCCCATGAGACCATTAGTGTGTGATGTGAAAATTGGGAGATGTTATCGAGTACGAAAGTTGTTTGTTATTTTTCCAGAATTATATATATATATATATATATATATATATATATATTTATATATATATTAATATATATAGTATTTTATTTACATATATTTTATATATATATATATATATATATATATATATATATATATATATATATATATATATATATATATATATATATATATATATATATATAATGTATATATATATATATATATATTATATATATATATATTATATATATATATATATATATATATATCTATATATATATATATATATATATATATATATATATATATATATATATATATATATATATATATATATATATATATATATAAATATATATAAATATATATTATATATATTATATTATATATATATATATAAGTATATATATTATATATATATATATATAGTATTATATATAATATATATATATATATATATATAATATATAATATATATATATAATAATAATAAAAATAATAATAATAATAATAATAATAATAATAATAATAATAATAATAATAATAATAATAATAATAATAATAATAACAATAATAATAATAATAATAAAATTGTGACAAGCCTTATGGTGCTAGATGGGTTTTCAATATGATAGATTCGGGCTTTGATGATATGTGGCATCGCTTCTGATGCGGTATAACTTATTACAAAAACTAACAGGGATACCGATTGCGATGCTGCTGAAATATGGGAAAACTGGAACAATTGGAAAACTGGAAAATTGGAAAACTGAAAAATTGGAAAATTTGAAAATTTGAAAATTTGAAAACTGGAAACCGGAAAATCCTTAAAAAAAAAAACGATTTTTTCTCTCGAAAAAAATATATATATATATTATAGTATATATATATATATATATAATATATATATATATAATATATAATATATATATATATATATTATATATATATATATATAATTATATTATATATACTATATATATATACTATATATATATATATGGTGCCTCCGCCGCCGCCTTCTCGGAATCGGGGTTTCACGCCACAATGCCCAAAGTGTGATGGGGCTAAGCCCAAAACCTGGAAATGATCGTGTAGAAGGCTGAAACTTGGCAACCCTATTTGCTTGATGCCCGTACCTCGTCGGCAGACAAGGTTACGTTCCAGGCACCTCCGGAGAGGGTGCTGCCCTTAAAAATAGGAAATGATGGTAGAGGATGAAAATTTGGAGAGTGCGATAGAGAAGGGATCTAGAAAAGAATAAGGGAGAATGATGAATAGATGAATGGTAGTAGGAACCCAGAAGAGGGTTCCCAACTGAAATAAATGAGGAAGACAAGGCCCGAGTGCATAAGAGAATGGGAGAATGTGGAAGGAGGAATGAAGGAAAAAGAATGAGGAAGGATGAAGAATAAGGAGAGTAGTATAAGTTGGTTCCGGCACCTCGGTGCGGTTCCGGTGTCTGTAGTGTGGTCCTTATATATGTTTATATATGTTCATCTCCAAAAGGAAACTTATTTTGTAAGTTTGAACACGATATTTCAAATATTCCCTCAAAAACTCAAATAGTCCAAACTAGGATTGGCCAGACCCCATTGCAGTGCGTTGGCGGTTGCGTGTGGTTGCGTGGTTTGTGCTCATTTTGGTGTGGTGCGTTACGCCACACAAATCAAGGGTATCCGGTGTGGTTAAATTTTTAAAATATAGAGGTGCGGTGTGCTGTGGTAGGGTGTGGTGCGCATTGAAATATAGCGGTGCGGTGCGGTGCGGTGCGTGGTGCGGTCATTTTGGTGTGGTGCGGTGCGCCATACAAATCCAGGGTACCGGTGTGGTGCAATTTTTAAAATATAGAGGGGCGGTGTGCTGTGGTGCGATGCGCATGAAACATAGAGGTGCGGTGCGGTGCGACAAAGATGGCTTTGGGTGTGGTGCGGTGCGTGGTGCGCTTACCCTGGTGTTGTGCGGTGCGGTGAGTAAAATTTTGGTGCTCGGCCAGCACTAGTCCAAACCCCACCAAAAAAAGGCAAAAAAAAAAATTGACACATTTTCATTTCTGAAACTAGGTGACTTCCGCATGTTGCAGGAACTTCAAACTTTCAGTAAAGAGAACCATACCCTTCAACTAAAAGAGGAAATGTTCATTTTTCAAAAATGTCAAGAATTTTTTTTTTTTTTACGATTTTTTTCTCTACGGCTGTAACTTTTCTTTATTTTATTTCATGATTTTTTTTTTTTTTTTTTTTTTTTGCTATTGTCATCATGATTTATCATTAAACAAGAGATTCGGTTAGTAACATTTATTAAATAAAATATTCATTAGATTTTATTGTATATTTCTCCCTTGGGGTGAATTTAACCCCAAGTCACTTAGTACGTTTCGAGAAATCCAAGTCACCATTCTAGGGTAAGATACGTCGATAAATAAATACATTTGTCAAGTTTGAGTGTGCGAATCATTTACAAGGCTTCAGAGAAAGACTTAAAAAACTTTCTGTGTTCAAGTTACTTATGAAGTTTAAAAAAGTAAAAAAAAATATTATTCTTGCATTCCTATATATTTTACTTTGTTTTAAAAATAATATGTTCGAAATAGAGATAAATAATGTTAACAGCCCAGATAAAGGTTTATACACAAATTAGGATTCCAAGATTACCTGAATATTCTAATCCATAAAGCCTATAAAATCACTTACTTCTGTGTGGTAACTATTCAACAAAGAGTGATGAGAATTACTACTACTACTACTACTACTACTACTACTACTACTACTACTACTACTAATAATAATAATAAAATAATAATAATAATAATAATAATAATAATAATAATAATAATAATAATAATAATAATAATAATAATAATAATAATAATAATAATAATAATAATAATAATAATGATAATAAGGATAATAATAAAATTAATAATAATAAGAATAAGAATATTTAATTAATAATAATAATATAATAAATAATTAATATAATAATAATAATATAATAAAAAGGACAATAATAATAAATAATAATAATAATAATATAATAATTAATAATGATAATATAATAATACTAATAATAATAATAATAATAATAATAATAATAATAATAATAATAATAATAATGATAATAATGATAATAATAATAATTAATAATAATAATAATAATAATAATAATAAATAATAATAATAATAAAAATAAAATAATAAAATAATAATAATAATAATAATAATAATAATAATAATAATAATAATAAATTTTATAAAACAACAATTCTTTTTAATATATTTCATATATAAATCATATTTTAAATACAAACCACTTTAAACCTATTCGTGTATTGGAATTTTGTGGCAGACTGATAATATATATATATATATATATATA
>JABUQX010083811.1:0-20000 GCA_015478945.1 Trachelipus rathkii | reverse complement strand
GCTCCAGAAAAATTTACTCCACCTAATTCAAAGATTTATGATAATATTCAAGAAAATTCTGAATCAGAGGACTTAAGTGAATAAATATATAAAGAATTAATTATAATCTTTATAATTTTTTAATTTTTATTTTACCCAATTTTCTACAAATGCAATTTGCAGACTGCAGTCAACCCCGGCAAAGAAACCCCGGTTTTCCAGAATTATTAGCCGGGGCCGGGGCCCCGGTCGGTTCATAATATATATATATATATATATATATATATATATATATATATATATATAATAGATTCCAATATATATATATAATATATATATATATATATATATTAATTTTATTATTAAAATATTTATATAATTATTTTATGCCGGGCCCCGGCCGGTTATATATATATATTTTATTATTATATTCTTCTTCTTCTCACCAGACTCCTGTAAGCGTGAACGCTTGTCAGATGTTCTGGACGAAACCCCTCCACCGCGTTCGGTCCTCATAGATGCCTGATTCTTCCAGCTCCTCCATCCCACGTCCTCTTCTCTCAATGGCCGCCCTCACGTTATCACTCCATCTGGTCCTTGGCTGACCTACACTGCGTCTTCCATCTGGCCTCCATCTGTAGTACCTCTTCGGGTATCTATCCTCATTCATCCTCATCATATGTCCGTACCATCGCAGCTGTCCCTTTTCAATAAAACCCAGTATACTCTCCACCCCCAGCTCCTCTCTTATATCATCATTTCTCATTCTATCCCTCCTCGTAGCTCCCTTTATGGATCTTAACACCCTCATTTCACACGCTTGTATCTTACTTTTAGTTTTTGTAGTTAAAGCCCACGCTTCGCAACCATACGTTAGTATAGGTCGTAGTATAGACACGTATATTACTATTTTCACCTTTCGAGGAACATTTCTGTCTCGTATTAACGGATATAACAATCTTAATGTATTATTAAACTTTTCTATTCTACTATTCAATTCTATGTTAATAACATTTCCCGTCCCGAAACAAACTCCAAGGTATTTAAACTGATCAACCTGCTTCAATTCTTGATCCCTCACTCTAATATTCATTTCATCCTTTCATTTCTTCCTTCTCTTTACTTATCAACATCACCTCAGTCTTCTCTTCATTTATCCTCATTCCTCTCTCCCTCAACTCCTCATCCCATACTGCAATAAATCTCTGCAGAGCCTCTCTTGATTCCGCCACCAACGCAAGGTCATCTGCGTATCCAAAGACAGTTCCCTCCACTCGTCTCTGGACCATTTTCCACAATAATCCATGAACAGGATAAACAAAATCGGAGAGAAAACACTACCCTCTTCACCCCCATATCAACCTCAAACCAATTTCCATCGTCCATCTGGGTCTTCACTTTGCATAAACTATTCGTATAAGTGCTCTTTATTGCTTTTCTTAGTTTTTCCGGTATTCCATACTCTCTCGTTCTAAGTATATTCCACAGGACCCCTCTCGGTATACGATCAAAAGCCTTCTCCATGTCTACAAATGCCAAATACGCTGATTCCAAATATGTTTTTCTGTTAAATTACCATCTTTAAAGCGAATATCAAATCAATAGTTGATCTATTTGGCCTAAAGCCATGTTGCCACTCGTCCATTTTATCTTCTACCCTCTCTCTCAATCTTTTTTCTAATATTTGTTCATATACCTTTGCGATATGTGGTGTCAAAGCAATTCCTCTGTAATTTCTACAGTCTGCCTTATCCCTTTTTTAAAAATTGGGCATATTACTGATCTGTTCCATTCTTTAGGTGTCCTTTCTTCTCGCCAGCACTTATTCATTAATTCTTTCATCCATACAGTTCCTTCTCCTCCCACATTCTTCAAGATTTCCGCCGGTATCATATCTTCACCCGGTGCTTTCCCGTTTTTCATCTTCCTCAAGGCATATGCCATTTCTTCGTCCGTGATCTGCCACTCGTCCTCCACCACCTCCCCATGGTTATCCACTTCATGCATATCCTCCTCCTCCACATTATTTGGTATATTCAGCAAATCAACAAAATAATTCTTCCATCTTTCTCCAATCTCTTTCGGGTCCGTTAACAACGTTCCATTCTCATTCTTTATTGCATATGTCGGAGGTGCTTTTCCTTTCCTATAGTTTTTTTGCCATATTAAATATCAATTTTCTAGTACCCGCAAGATCCTCTTCCAGACTCTTCCAGATCTCTGCCAATCTTCTCCCATGTATTTTCCTTTTCCATTCTTTTTATTTTCTCTGTTTCATTTCTCACCGTTATATATGCTTCTCTATCCTCCATTCTTCTTGTCTTCATCCATCTTCTAAAACATTTCATTTTTCTCTTGACTGCTTCTTGCACTCTTTCTGTCCACCACGCTGTTTGTCTTTTCTTTTTTCCATATATTGTTTTGGTTTCTATGATCCTCTCAGATACCTCCACCAATGTATCACGGAAAACCTCCCAACCTCCCTCCACATCTACATCCTCCCCAATCCTCTGTCTTTTCGTATCCATTTCTCTCTGGAATGTGTTTTTACAATCCTGGTCTCTCAGTTTCTCAACCATAAATCTTTTTCTCCGTCTGCATCTAAAAGGCTTCGGCATTTCCATTCTCAATTTACCCACCACCAATTCGGTGGTCTGCATCTTCCGATACGGATGGTATACTTTTCACATCCTTAAATATTCTTTTGTTGTTTGTTAATATCAAATCTATCATTGATTTCTCTCCATAAGCCTGCCTTCCGTCATCCCATCGGTACCATGTCCATTTCTGACTTTCTCTATGTTTATAGTACGTGTTCATTATATGCATGTTGTTAGTACACAAAAGTCTATGATGCTATCTCCCGCCAGATTCTTATTTCCCAAACTAAACGCTCCTATCACATTCTCTATTCCTCTGCGATCCGTACCAACGTGTCCATTCATATCCCCAAAACAATTTACATTATCATTGGAACGGGACTCTTATTTTGACGTCCTGCATCTTGATAAAAGACTTCCCTCTCTCAGCTGGTTGCCTTTTGCTGCGTGCGCTACACCTGTATAAAGCTCAATTTACTCCGTTTTGTTTTATTGAAACAGATCATAATACGAGAATTTTTTCTGTTCGATGTTACTTACTCTTTGTGACATCTCTTCCGACATTATCACTCCCACTCCATGTCTATTTTCTCATCCCATAATTATAATATATGATATATATATATATATATATATATATATATATATATCATATTATTATATATATATATATATATATATATATATATATATATATAATATAATATATATATATATATATATATATATATATATATATGTAGAATATATATATATATATATATATATATATATATATATATATCATATATATATATCTCTTTTTATCTCTATATATATATATATTTTTATATATATATATATATATATATATATATATATATATAAAAGACCTCGCCGTTTTCCCGAAGATAAACTAAAAGCAGCAAAAGCAGAATTCGACGCTCTTTTGAAGAATGGAATCATCAGATCTTCCAAGTCTTCTTGAGCTTCTCCTCTCCATCTGGTGCCAAAGAAAAGCCCAGGAGAGGGGTTGTCAAAAGAACACCATCAATGCTACCTGCACAGTGGAGGAATACGAAAAAAACTTCAACAACAACTTAAAGTGGAGGAGAAAAGAAATAACTCTCCCAGCACTCCTTCAGAGGGCATACCATCAAATTCCAATACGACCGGAGAACATCGAAAAAACTGCCATTACAACTCCTTTCGGCCTGTTTGAATACGTTTCTATGCCGTTTGGTTTGAAAAATGCTGCCCTACATTTCAACGCATAATGGACTCCATTTTTCGACATCTCCCATTTATTTACGTCTACCTAGATGACTTGGTAATTTTTTCGTCAACCTCCTGAACAACATGAAAAACATCTCAGGGCCAGTTTTCTAGCTTCTTCAAGAAAATTCTTTCAAAATCTCCTTAGAAAAATGTGATTTTTTCAAGTCATCTCTCAACTATTTGGGATATCATATATCTTCAGATGGACTTTCTCCTCCTTCAGAAAAGACGTCCGAAATTTCCAAGTACCCTCTTCCTCGAGATTCAGCAGCTCTTAGAAGATTCTTGGGAATGATAGGATACTATCGCCGTTTTATCCCGTGTTTTGCAAAGCTCGTCTTTCCTTTGTCAGAAAAAGCAAAACACCATCCAAAAGATAAGTCCTTCACATGGACTACAGAAGAAGAGGATGCCTTTGGTGAAATCAAGAATCAGCTTCAAAACGCCACAACTCTTCCATTTTCTTTGCCGGATGTTACCCATCTTCAACTTGTCACAGATAGCAGCCAGACTTCTATAGGAGCAGCCCTTCATTAGAAGGTTGATGGGCAGCCAGTGGCTATAGATTTCTTCAGAAAAAAGCTATCAGAACAGCAACGAAAATACTCAGCTTTCGACCGTGAACTTCTAGCAGCCTACTATTCTGTTCTTCATTTCAAGCATATGTTAGAAGGAAGGAATGTCATCTTGTGCACGGTTCACAAACTTCTCGTCTCAGCTTTCTACAGTAGGAATCAAGCAAAATGTGATCGGCAGCAACGTCATCTTTCTGTCTTAACAGAATATGTCTCTTCAATGATCTATCTTAAGGGTGGAAATAACATCGTGGCAGATGCTTTTTTCCGGATATCCTCGGTAACAGTAGATGCCTTCGATTTACATGCCATCGCTCGTCTTCAATCAACGGATGAAGAAACTGTCACTTTTCAGCAGCGTCTTCATTCTTATCCTCTACAAGATAATCTTTAAATATGGTGTGATACTTCATCAGCTTTTCCACGATCATTTTTGCCAAAACCTTGTCGTGAACAGATTTTCAACAATTTTCATCAGATGTCTCATCCTGGAGTTCTGGCCTGACATGGATCGGACATCAGAATTTTGGTTCGCTCTTGTCAGCAGTGCCAACTTTCAAAGATTCAACGTCATACTAAACCACCTATTGCTCCCGTGGAAATCCGTGGAAACGTTTTGAAACGGTACATATTGACATCGTGGGACCATTACCTCCTTCCTCCTTGACTGATACTTCAGCTCCAGTCTTCAGATATTTACTCACGTGCATTGACAAGAACACTAAGTGAACAGAAGCGATTCCTTTAGCAAATACGACTTCAAAATCCGTAGCATCTGCTTTCATGCAGTGGACATCAAGATTTGGAATTCCACTCTATGTAATCTCAGATAGAGGACTCTCTCCTTTTCAAGCAGTAACCGGAAAAACGCCTCTGTGTCCTTTATAACTTCTTCAGGCACCTAAAAATAGAGATTCTTGTAACGACTTTATGAGAAAATTTATGGCTCACATGAAACAATTGGATTTCCGACAGTTACCACTTCTTCATCCCTCCGGTGCTTCATCATACATTCCTGCCGAACTTCAAACCTGTACCCATGTCTTTCTTCGTTTCAATCGCATTCGGAAGAGTTTGGAAGCACTTTATTCTGGCCCTTACAAGGTTTTTCAAAGGATGGATCGATGCTACAAGATACAATTTCCTGATGGACGGATGGATGTCGTTTCGATTAGCCGTTTGAGGCATCCTCTATTTCCTTCGCCTTCCTAGATGGTTCCCGTACCGGCGGGTAATTCGATTTCACAGATGGTTCCTCAATCGGATAATGATTCGCCAAACCAGATGGTTCCTCAATCGGATGATGATTCGCCGAACCAAACGGTCACGTCATCTACTGACCAGCAGGAACCAGCTTTAGTGTCTCGACGTAATCCAGTTAGAAAAGTGCGTTTTTATTAGTGCATTTATTTAAAAAGTGAATTATGTAAAAAAAAGTGCATTTTAGTTTAAATTTAATAATAATAGTGTTTCAAAGTGATTATATTTAAGTGATTATATTTACTGATTATAGTATATAAATTTTAGTGTAAAAATACGCTCTACTTTTAGGGGGCGAAGTGTATGTAATGAACTATTATTTTGTTATTTTAAAAATATTTCTTTAAGGTGTTTAAAATTGAAATATGTTAGTTGGCCTTTTAAAAATTATTCTCCCTTAAGGTTGAATCGCATGACACTCTAGAAAACGTTGCAAATTTTGTATCATTGAATTAAACTTGTATTTGTAATTGACCTTAAATGTAACATTTATTTTATATGATTATATAGCATTTATTTTATTATATAATATTTCTTTAAAATGGATTATACTTTGTTTTAAACATATTTGTAAAAAAATATATAAAAAAGTTAAAGGAAAAAAATGTTTTCTGTAAACTCTTACGTATATATATTTTGCTTGTCGGAGGGGGAAATACACTTTGCCTTTTAAGCTTTTTACTTGTATTTAACATTATAATACATACTAAATAATGTAAAATTTGTTTATTATGATGTTTTATAGCATTTTTTACCATATTATGTATAGTACTTATTATAAATAGTTTGACTATTGATCATTATTGATAGCGCGCGTTAAATATCCCCTACGTTCTCACCCATAACTGGGGGGGAGAAGAAACAAAATTTGTAGTACCAAAAAACAGCATGTGTGCAAGAGGGTATAGGACGAAGTTGAAATATTACAATTAAAGTTTAACCGCATGTGTGCGAAGTTAGTAAATATAATAGAAAGCAATTTTCAATAAAATATTCCATGCAATTTAACACTTGGGTTTTATTACACCTACGGGAGAGAGAGACTTCCAAGATAACTACTACAGCTACCAGTGAAGCAGAGGAACAAGCAGCAGAAGAAGAAGAGATAACTACAAGCCCTTTACAATTACAAAGACCTGTTATCCGGGTAGGAAGAAGAAGAACTCCCAGCACCTGCTCCAGCCCACCAAGAGACTCTCCAGCTCCGGCTCTGACGCTCTGGCTTACAAAGAAGCCGAGCTTTCCATCAGCCTACAACGAGGCTCTCCAGCTCTGGCTTCCAAAGAAGCTGTTTTCCATCAGCCAATAAAGAGGCTTCCCGTTCTGTCTTACAATGAAGCGTATCTCTTCCAAAAGAGGCCGAACTCTTCCGCCTACATAGAGGCCGAGCTCGTTTCCTCTTGCAAACCCAGGGACTACAGAATTAGTGACTGCAACTCGTGGAAGAGAAGAGAAATAACTCCCAGCACTCTTGCCACTTCATATATATATATATATATAGTATAATATATATATAAATATATTATAAATTATAAGTATATATATATATATAGTATATAATAATATAATTATATATACATATATTATAATATATATATTATATATATATAGTATATATAATATATATTATATTATATATATATATTATATATATATATATATATATATATAGTATATATATATATATATTACTATATATATATATATATATTATATATATATATATATATATATATTATATATATATATATATATATCATATATATATATATATATATATATATATATATATATATATATATATATATATATATATATATATAAAATTTTTTATATAAAAATATATATAATAATATATTATTTATATATTATATAGAAAATAAATGTACATGTATAGGTATATCTATATGTATATAATATAAGATATATTGTAAATAACATCAAAATATCTACATCAAACAAAAATACAATATATATACTATATTATATATATATATATATATATATATATATATATATATATAGTATATATATATTATATATTATATATAATATATATATATATTATTATATATATATATATATTATAGTATATATATATATATATATATATTATATATATAATATATATTATATATATATATATATATATTATATATATATTATATATATAGATACCCCATATATAATATATATATATATATATATATATATATTATATATAATATATATATATATATATATATAGTAGTAAGTGAACCACCTCAAAGACCACATTTGGAATACGAGCTCTGAGTGTCCTTATCAGCGTAGCTGATAAGGACACGTGTTTTTGAGATAAGTTAATTGATTTTTCATGTTATTTCGTAATTATTTTTTATTACGCGCGCTTGCGCGTGCGCATACACACACACACACACACAACATACATCAACACGCACCCTTTTCCGCTACGAATGAATAGAGCTATCGGTCTGAAAACTTGGTATATGATTATTGTGTGGGTATTAAACTGATCACAGGCGAGTTTTGGTGGCCCTAGGTCACCCCTAAGTGGGGTGTTGCCCTTAAGCGCCAGGTCAAATTGCGTCCTGAAAACCCCGCTAGGCTTAACGTATCAGAGTGAAATTTGGATGTGAGCTATATGATGACGTAATCTCGTCGGAGATGAGATTACGTCCCTCTGCGTCCCCCCGAAAGGGGGGACGTGGCCCCACAAAAAAAAAAAATTGATCGTAGAAGATTGAAACTGGTGACAGGATAAGAGGAGTAGGAGACGGAGACGGAGTTGGATCGGATTCGGATTCAGAGTCCATGGATCCCCCCGGAGTGGGGGGGTCCCTTCCTGAAAAAGAAGAAGAATGCATGGAATGCATAAACAGAGGAAAAGAAAGGAGAAGAAGAAGGAAGAATGAGGAAGGAAGAAGGAGGAAGGAAGAAGAAATGAGGGAAGGAGAGTAGGAGAGGGGTCGGAGTCAGTACCGGCACCGGTGCTGGAGCCGGTGCAGTGCTTAGTTAATAAACATTCGTATAACAACAATGTTGGTGTCTTTATATAGGGGTTATTGGATCTGTAGATTTCGAAAATAATGGTTTCAGAACCATCAAGAAAAAAATAAAATAAATAAATAAGTAAATTATAATTAAATAAATAAATAAATAAATAAAAATTTTCATTATTTTTTTTATGTTTAATTAAATTACAAATTTACGTTTTTTTACATACCCTAAAAAAGCAGTAATCACTAAATCAAAACCACTATTCTAACCTCTCCTGACCATTGTGATCTATTGATCTATTGATTAATGGTCAAATTTTTACTAAAATGTAGACCGTTTTACATACCCTAAGAAGCAGTAAAATCTAAAAAGTCAACCACTATGTCCAACATCCTCCTGAACCATGGCTGTGATCTATTGATCTATTGATTAAGGTCAAATTTTCTAAATGTAATTTTACATACGCTAAAGGCTAAACACTCAATCAAACCACTATCCAACCTCCCTCCCGACCATCTGTGATCTATTGATCTATTGATAAGGTCAAATTTTTACTAAAATTGTAAGTTTTACAATACCCTAAATCGTGAAATCGTTAATCAAACGCACCATCCAGCCAGCAATCCTGCCACCTCATGACCATCCTTGATCTATTGATCTATTGATTCAAGTCACAATTTCGAGTATAATTTTGGATAAACATAACCTAAAATCAAGGTTCTTTATACACTGATCAATCGAGTATATGCTAACGTAACAAAGTTTTCCACCATTATAAGTTTTTACTTCAGTATCATCTTGAATATGATATAACCCACACGACAAACTTAAGGAACACCTTAAACATGTAATAAACTGGTACAATTAACAAAGTTCCACACTTAAACAACAGTAAAGTAACTAACATAGCATAACAAAAACGTAGACCTACTCACACTTTTCATGTATTATCTTTAAAACTCATATCAATGTTAATTTTACATTAACATAGTAACATTTTATAAAGATTTATCATATCCTAAACTAACTATTGTAATGAACTAAGAATAAATGAAACACACACACACACAACACACATCGACACACACACACACACACACACACACACATCACACACACACACGAATAAACTGCTAGCATTATCAAAGTTCCATGAAAAAAAACAAAAAAATAAAAAAAATAAAAAAAAAAATAAAAAAATTAAAAAAAAAAAAATTAAACAAAGTATAAATGCAAAATAAAACTTACAAAAGAAAAATTAAAAAAATTAAAAAAATAAAAAATAAAAAATTAAAATAAATAAAAAAATTAAACAAAGTATAAATGCAAAATAAAACTTAACAAAAAAAAAATAAGTTAGAAAAATAAATTTAAATAAAAAATAAAAAAATAAAAATGAAAAAAAAAAAAAAAAAAAAATAAAAAATAAAATTAAAAAAAAAATAAAAAATAAAAATTAAAAAATAAAATTAAACACAAAGTATAAATGTAAAATAAAAAATTATAAAAAAAATAGTAAACAATATATGTATGTTTCAACTTAGGGAAAAAAATTATATTAGTTAACGTTTATAAAAAGAAAATGAAAATAGAAATATCAGTCTTCAACATTTAGAAAGATGGGTATCTTTGCAAGATGCAATGCAATTGAACGATATGTACATGTTAGAAAAACAGAATCAGTTATGTAAACAGTAATGATATTATATATTAAACGATAGCAATATTTATCGGGATACATACTCCCCTTCCCCTAACCTAACGAATTGTAAACAACTAGTACAAATGCCACAGCAGCACACACACACTCACACACACACACCACACACAACACCACACACACACACACACACACACATACCCTGGAATATATGCTAACCTAATAAAGTTTTCACATTAATAAAGCTAACATAACATCACCTGAACTAAAATATAATGTACAACGACACCTAACATACCTTAAGCACGAATAAACTGCTAACATTAACAAAGTTCACACTTAACAACACAGTAAATTAACTAACATAGCATACAAAAACGTCACTACTTACATCTTTTTTTCATGCATATCTTTACGATATCATGTTATTTTACATTAATCATAGTAACATTTATCAAGATTTATCATATCCTAACCTAACTATTGAAATGAACTAAGAATAAATGACACAGACACTCACACACATCACACACACACAACACACAGCACACACACACACACACACACACACACACCACACCAAACAACACAACACACACACACAACGAATAAACTGCTAGCATTATCAAAGTTCCATGTTAGAAAATTAAAAAATTTAAAAAAAATAAAAAAAATAAAAAAATTAAAAAAAAAAAAAAAATTAAACAAAGTATAAATGCAAAATAAAACTTACAAAAGAAAAATAAAAAATAAAAAAATAAAAAAATAAAAAATTAAAATAAATAAAAAAAATTAACTAAAAAGTAGAAAAGGAAAAAAAAGACACACAAAAAAATCAAAAAAATTTAAAAAATTAAAATAATTAAAAATTAAAAAAAAAAAAAATTAAACAAAGTAATAAATGTAAAATAAAACTTAAACAAAAGAAAATTAAAAAATTAAAAAATTAAAAATTAAAAAAATTAAAATAAAAAAAAAATTAAACAAAGTATAAATGCAAAATAAAACTTAAAAAAAAAAAAAATAAAAAAAAAATTAAAAAAAATAAAAAAAAAAAAAAAAAAAAAAAAAAAAAAAAAAAAAAAAAAAAAAAAAAAAAAAAATTAAGTTAAGAAAAAATAAAATTTAAATAAAAATAAAAAAATAAAATGAAAATTAGCAAAATAAAAAAAATTAAAAAAATAAATTTAATATAAAAAAATAAAAAATAAAAATTGAATATTAATAAATTAAACTTCATGCATAAAAATGTAAAATAAAAAATTATAAAAAATAGTAAACCATAAATGTTATGTTTCAACTTAGGGAAAAAAATTATATTAGTTAAGTTTATAAAAAAGAAAATGAAATTTGACATAGAAATGTCCAGTCTCAACATTTAAGAAAGATGGGTTATTTTGCATAAGATGCAATGCAATTGACGATATGTACATGTTAGAACAGAATCAGATATGTAAACAGTAATGATATTATATTATTAAACGATAGCAACATTTATTCTTAGTTCATTACAATAGTTAGGTTAACATGTTTAATAATATAATATCGTTACTGTTTACATAACTAATTCTGTTCTAACATGTACATATCGTCAATTGCATTGCATCTTGCAAAGATAACCCATCTTTCTAAATGTTGAAGACTGACATTTCTATTTTCAAATTTCATTTTCTTTTTATAAACGTTAACTAATATAATTTTTTTCCCTAAGTTGAAACATACATATATTGTTTACTATTTTTTTTAAAAATTTTTTATTTTACATTTATACTTTGTGTTTAATTTTATTATTTTAATTTTTATTTTTTATTTTTTATTTAAATTTATTTTTTATTTTTTTTATTTGCTATTTTTTATTTTTATTTTTTATTTTTATTTAAATTTATTTTTCTAACTTTTTTTTTTGTTAAGTTTTATTTTGCATTTATACTTTGTTTAATTTTTTTATTTATTTTATTTTTTTAATTTTTAATTTTTTTAATTTTTTAATTTTCTTTTGTAAGTTTTATTTTGCATTTATACTTTGTTTAATTTTTTTTTTTATTTTAATTTTTAATTTTTTTTAATTTTTTTTTATTTTTTAATTTTCTAACATGGAACTTTGATAATGCTAGCAGTTTATTCGTGTGTGTGTGTGTGTGTGTGTGTGTGTGTGTGTGTGTGTGTGTGTCATTTATTTTTAGTTCATTACAATAGTTAGGTTAGGATATGATAAATCTTTGATAAATGTTACTATGTTAATGTAAAATTAACATTGATATGTTAAAGATATGCATGAAAAAGTGTGAGTAGGTTACGTTTTTGTATGCTATGTTAGTTACTTTACTGTTGTTAAGTGTGGAACTTTGTTAATGTTACCAGTTTATTCATGTTTAAGGTGTGCTAAGTTTGTCGTTGTGGGTTATATTCATAGTTCAGATGATACTAAGAAACTTTATTTATGTGAAAACGTTTGTTCGTTACAGCATATACTCGTTGATCAGTGTATAAAGAACTTATTTTTATGTTATGTTTATCCAAAATTATACTCGAAATGTGACTTGAATCAATAGATCAATAGATCAATAGATCAAGGATGGTCATGAGGGTGGCAGGATGCTGGCTGGATGGTGGTTTGATTTATCTGATTTAGGGTATGTAACGTTACAATTTTAGTAAAAATTTGACCTTAATCAATAGATCAATAGATCACAGATGGTCAGGAGGGAGGTTTGGATAGTGGTTTGATTTAGTGATTACTGCTTTAGGGTATGTAAAACGTTACAATTTTAGTAAAAATTTGACCTTAATCAATAGATCAATAGATCACAGATGGTCAGGAGGGAGGTTGGATAGTGGTTTGATTTAGTGATTTACTGCTTTAGGGTATATAAAAACGTAAATTTGTAAGTTATAAACATAAAAAAGAATAAGAAATTTTATTTATTTATTTATTTATTTATTTATTTATTTTTTATTTTTTTTCTTGATGGTTCTGAAACCATTATTTTCGAAATCTACAGATCCAATAACCTATATAAAGACACCAACATAGTTGTTATACGAATGTTTATTAACTAAACACTGCACCGGCTCTAGCACCGGTGCCGGTACTGACTCCGACTCCTTCTCCTACTCCTCCTTCCTCATTCTTCTTCCTTCCTCCTTCTTCCTTCCTCATTCTTCCTTTCTTCTTCTTCCTTTCTTCTTCCTCTGTTTTGCATTCCATGCATTTCTTCTTCTTTTTTCAGGAAGGGACCCCCCCTCCGGGGGGGGGGTCCATGGACTCCGAATCCGAATCCGACTCCAACTCCGTCTCCGTCTCCTACTCCTTTATCCTGTCACCAAGTTTCAATCTTCTACGATCATTTTAATTTTTTTTTGTGGGGCTACGTCCCCCCTTTCGGGGGGACGCAGAGGGACGAAATCTCGTCTCCGACGAGATTACGTCATCATATAGCTCACATCCAAATTTTAGCCCGATACGTTAAGCCTAACATGGTTTTCAGGACGAATTTGACCTTGGCGCTAAGGGGGCAACACCCCCTTAGGGGTGACCTAGGGTCACCAAAACTCGCCTGTGATCAGTTTATCACACACAATAATCATATACCAAGTTTCAGACCGATAGCTCTATTCATTCGTAGCGAAAAGGGTGCGTGTGTGTGTGTGTGTGTGTGTGTGTGTGTGTGTGTGTGTGTGTGTGTGTGTGTGTGTGTGTGTGTGTGTGTGTGTGTGTGTATGCACACGCGCAAGCGCGCATAATAAAAAATAATTACGAAATAACATGAAAAATCAATTAACTTATCTCAAAAACACGTGTCCTTATCAGCTACGCTGATAAGGACACTCAGAGCTCGTATTCCAAATGTGGTCTTTGAGTTGGTTCACTTACTACAACGATTAATCGAATGCTAATTATTGTAATTATTTTCTTTCGATTATATTTTTCATTGTGAAATGCCAAACCAGAGCACGTAGAAAGACGATTTAAACATCGATTTAGGGGTAATAGATCACGATAAATCGATTGGAATCATAAAAAATGATCTACCGATCATTAAAAACCTTCTAGGAACCAAAAAGCCCCCTTTTGGGGGGCTCCGCCCCCCTTTTGGAGGCTAAACCTCCAAAAACGGTCTTCCAGACCTTAAATTCGGTCTGCACCGGACCTTAAAACCCTAAGCTTTGAACGTCAAGCTTGGAAAAACCAAACGTGCAAAAAGTTGCTTTGCAACATTTGCAACATTCGGTTGCAACTTCCGGATGTCAGTCTGGCTGCTAGTTTCCCCCCCTTACTACTATATATATATATATATATATATATATATATATATATATATATATATATATATATATATATATATATATATATATATATATATATATTGATATATATATATATATATATATATATATATATTATATATATATATATATATATATATATATACAGAGCTGGAAAGGCGGTAATTTTTTTCAGGCTTCTGCTCCGGCTCCATCATTTTAAAATTATCCTACTCCGGCTCCGGCTTCTATTTATAATTCCTTCTCCATTTACACTTATGAAATCATTGATTCTCTTTTACAAAACGTTTATGGTATGATGAAAATGAATGTTTGTTAATGACATCTTTGGTAACTTAGAATTAAAAACCTAGAAAATATTTTATAGAAAATAAGATTATGAAGAAATACAAAAAAAGAATAATTCACTTTCATAGTTGGAAAAACAGAAACAACAATTTTGATATTAATAGCGACATCCTGTTTGGTATATTGCTGAAACTGGAAAAGGACTACCTAAACAATATTCAATATCCTGCAAGATTCTTCAAATCCCTCCATAATCTCCAACAGAACCGGGACATCACCATTTCAAGATCAGATAAAGGTAATATCATAGTTATCTTAAACACCACTGACTACCTCACAAAATCTTACAATCTTCTTAATGACACAGATACCTATACTCCCATAAACAACAATCCCTAAAAAAATTCCCAAAACCTTTTTAACAAATCTCTTACAACCATTCTTGCTGACCATAAAGATTTAGTAAAAAACTTCAAAGCCTACCTTCCCACCCTGTCAAAATTCTATGCCACACCAAAAATTCACAAAGAAAATATACCTCTAAGACCTATCATTTCCAACATAAATTGTATTACAGAAAACCTATCAAAATGGCTCTCTATCCAACTCAAACCTCTCATAGGAAAAATTTCATCTTCTCATATTAAAAATTCTGACCACTTCATACAGTTAGTACATAACAATTTCTCAGAATATAATGTAGTGAGCTTTGATGTAGTTTCCCTATTCACAAAAGTACCCGTTAATTTTACCATCAACTTATTGGAATATCACATTACGAGAACCAACTTTAATTTTCAGATCCCATTCCATATCCTAAAACAACTAATTTATCTCACCTTAGACCACTCCTACTTTAATTTTCAGGATAAATTCTATAAACAAATCTCTGGTTTATGTATGGGCTCATCACTTTCCCCTGTATTTAGCAATATTTTTATGGAACTGTTGGAAACCTACCACATTTTTCCAAAATTTCCCACCATAATCTGGTACCGATATGTTGATGACGTACTTGCCCTAGTTCCAAAAGACATTAACACAAACACAGTTTTAAATTTTATTAATAATTTACACCCTGAAATAAAATTTACAATAGAAACAGCGTCTGAAAATAAAATACATTTTTTAGATTTACGAATTTCCTGGTCCAATTCCCAACCTCCTTCTTTCATTATATATCGAAAACTCACCTCCAATCCCTCATATATTCATTGGTATTCTGATCATGACGTCTCCACCAAATCTGCAGTTTTAAGTAACCTCTTCCTCCGAGCCTATAGACTTTGTAGTCCACAACACCTGGATTCTGAAATTAAAATAATAAAAAATATATTAAAAAAAAATAAAATATCTTTCCAACATCGTCATTAATGCGTTACGTAAAGCCAAACAAAAATACCTTAAAAGTTCCACCAATAGTAACACTTTCTCCAACATTTTACCCATCCCCAACCTTCACAAAAATATAATTCGTTACTTCTTACCCAATAATATACAAACCGTGAAATCTAATAGTATAACCTTAAAACAAGCCCTTAAAACTAAAAATAATAACACTGTTAAAGACTCTGGCATGTACTAAATAAATTGTAACAATTGCATGCAAAAATACATAGGAGAAACGGTAAAACTTAAGTTTCTTTCTGACCTTCGATTTCGATATATCGAAATATATATCGATACCGATAATCTATCGACATCGATATATATATATATATATATATATATATATAATATATATATATATATATTATATAGTATATATATATATATATAATCATATATATAAATATATATATATATATGGTAAAACTGAACATTTCATCTGACCTTTGATATTCGATATATCGATAAATATCGATATATCGATTCTTGGATATAGTCGATTATATATATATATATATATATATATATATATATATATATATAATATATATATATATATATATATATATATATATATATATATATATATATATATATATATAAATCAAATGCCCCAAATGGTTTTGAGATTTATAGAGTACGAATAGATTGTTGCGAATAAATGTCCCAAAAGTACTCATTTTTGGGATTTATTGTTTTTTGGGGTATATCACTAACGAATACCCACGGGTAGTCGCGCTGAAAGTCAGGAGTCGGGTCTCTCGGCTTCCCGGTGGACGACGGGGGGATAATCCCCCCTCCGGGGAGGTCTCCGGAACCCCGCTCTTTGGTCTTTGGGTGTCGCGGGTTCCTCCGACCATCCCCTCCGGGGTATGAAACGTCCCCTCCTCCGTCCCCCATCGGCTCGAGCCCCCTAAAAAGGGTTAATACTCCATTTTAGGGGGCTTGTTGACTCACTGTGCCGTAAAACATATATATATATATATATATATATATATATATATATAATATATATATTATAATAATATATATATATTCTATATAATATATAACAATGTCTCACATGTATAATAAAATAATATATATATATATATATATATATATATACCTCACAGAAAAAGTTAAACCATTCTACAACCTAGCAAACTCCATTCGATGTTTTGTTAAATGTTGCCAAATCAAAATATCAAAAGGAACTAGGTTTTATAAAAAAAATCAAAATGCCAATATTTGATGAAAAAAGCAATAGACGATTAAAAAATCAGTAACTGCAAAAACCTTAATAAAGTGGATTCGTCATTATAGGTCGTATAAATCCATATTTAAAGTTAAATCAAAACGGACAGAGTAGTTACCTGTAAATCTAAAAAATTTGATAAATCCAGTTTACCTTAAACTTGTTCAAAAATTCATTGATAATGTTCGGAAAAGCATACACTGGTTATTATTTTAAATTTCACATTTTTTTTACTAAATATTTATATTAAATTCATTTCAGTAGCACTTCCTACCTCTATCTCTTTCAAAACATTACTAAAAACAAGATGTCTGCCATTTATCTGTGTTGGTATGGGTATTTTGAAAATAGGGTCGATCGATAACATATATCGGATAAATCTAAAATATCGATTGGGCCAGACGAATTATTCAGTTAAGGCCTATATATATATATATATATATTATATATATATTATATATATATTATATTATATATAATATATATATATATAATATATAGTATATTATATAATATATATATATATATATATAATATATAATATGTAATATATATAAGAGCCACAATCCATATCTCAAAAAACTACAAAAGCTACCGGGAAAAGGAATACATTGCTGGAATGCTGGTACAATTTTAGTGCGGGAAATGTAAAAAAAAAATTATTGTTAATAATTAAAGTAATATGAGTAGAAAGCCTATTTAGAGACTTTTTATACGTTACTCGTTAAAATAAATAGACTTTCTAGTAAATTTTGTTGTTTTTTTTTTTTAAACAAGAATACCCCCAGGGTATACGCACCGATGGCAGGAGTCGGGGTCTCTCGGCCTTCCGGGAACTACGGGGTTGGACTATTTCCCCCCTCCAGGGACGGTCTCCGCAATCCCCGCTCTTTGGTATTTGGGTGTCACGGGGGTTCCTCCGCCCCTCCCCTACAGGGTATGGAAAACGTCCCCCCCCTGTGTTCCCGTCGGCGTGCGAGCCCCCTAATCTGCCGTGTAATCCTTTACAAAAATATATATACTATACTATGTCCCCGCCGGCTTCGAGCTCCCCCCCCAAAAAAACAATTTTTTTATGTTTTTTTTTTATTTTGTTTACATTTTCCTAAAAAATATTACAAGGATTCCAAAAATGTATTCCTTTTCCCTGTATCGCTATTGTAGTTTTTTGAGATATGGATTGTGGCTCTTATAGAGGCTGGCCATATATATATACATTAAACCAATTAAATTAATCCAATCTATAACTGTTGGTTCACTGACATCTAAATGGGTTACTACCCTTGAAACTGTTTCGTTATGTAAAAAGAAATACATAATTAAAAGGGCATCAGTGTAATAAACTCTAATATTTGAAAAATATTTGGGAGAAACAGTATACTTCAAGCCACAATGTTTACTAGAAACAATAAAAATAAACTTTTTCTCCTATTTTTGGTAATTCACATTCTTTGTGACACTTTCTACAAACCTTTTTATCTAGTATTCAAACTAAAATGTTGCAGCATAGCTAACACGATATAATCATTCTCACAAATTTAGAATAAATCCTTCAAATTCATAATTTTCAGAAAAATTGGAACAAAAATACGTCAACCTCACGAAACACAGTAAAAAAAATTTATGTACCTTCAAATTTATATTATACAGTAGATATTTGAAAGGTTCCAATAATAATACTCAATGAATAAGTCCCATGCTTTATATATATATAAGATATATATATTATATATTTTTATATGTACAAACTTTATGAAAATAAAAAGGAAAATAAAAATTATGTGAAAAATAATAAAAATATGTTTCTATATAATATATTATATGTTTATATGTTGTAAATTCTTATTTTGGCTGATGTTGTAAAGCTCTTATTTTCATTGATTTATAAAACTATAAATATCGATAGGTCAGAAAGAAACTTAAGTATACCCGGAGAAACTAATAACTTTAACATCCGTATATGTCAACATAAAAACGATTTAAAATTTGATAAACTATCTTCCGTACTCGTTAAACACCGTCATAACTTAAATCATTTCATAAATACTAACACATCGACTCTCAAAAAACCTATACAAAATACAGACAACAAAAAAATCATAGAATCCTTTATCATAAAAAACACTAACAAATCAACCTACAAAAAGGTGAATATCAAATAGATGAAACAACCAATAATACTTAAGAATCTCCCTCATTAAATAGTTTTTTTTAAAAAATGCTAATCTCACTGAAAATATTACCGACAAAATCTTATCACTATGAAATCTCTACAAGACGACTAAGTTGCCAACTTAATCAAGAAAAGTAGCCAAAATCAGAAGAAGCCTTAATTTTCAATCTCAATCCCGACGATGTGGGTTCACGTACGTTCCCGAAAGCTAGGCTGGATTATTAATTTAATTAATCATTTATAAAATCATTTATAAAATTGTGAATTTTAATTATGTTCAATTTTCATTAAAAGT
>JABUQX010083810.1:27500-28853 GCA_015478945.1 Trachelipus rathkii | reverse complement strand
GTTGTTTTTTTAATTGAAAGAATAACCCAAGGTAATACGCGGCACCGTGGCAGAAGTCGGGGTCTCTCGGCCGCCCTCCGGGGAACTACGGGGTAGGACTAGTTCCCCCCCTCC
Organism: Trachelipus rathkii; assembly: GCA_015478945.1. NCBI lineage: Eukaryota > Metazoa > Arthropoda > Malacostraca > Isopoda > Trachelipodidae > Trachelipus > Trachelipus rathkii. The sequence continues at coordinate 28,739 of JABUQX010083810.1, read as the reverse complement.
GGGGAGGGTCTCCTGAACCGTTCGAATCTTTGGTAATTGTGGGTGTCGCGGGGGTGTCCTGCCGCCCCTCCCCTACCGGTATGGGGGAAAGTCCGCCCCTGTGTTCCCCGTGGTGGCTCGAGCCCCTAGAATTGGCCGGTGTAATACCTTTACAATAAGTATATATTATTACTATGGTCCCAGCACCGCGACCGGGCAAAAAATAGCTCTTTTGTTTTTTTTTTTTTTTTTTTGTTTTTTTTTTTTTTTTTTTTAACTTTTGTCCTAACCGAAAAATGTTTACCAAGGACTGCAAGATATGTTTTCCTTTCCCTGTAGGCTTTTGTAATTTTCGAAGATATGATTTTTTTTTTTTTATTTTTTTTTTTATTTTTTTTTTTTCGACAGGTTTCCTCGGTAAATTTTTCGCAGATTCCCAGGCAATGTATTCGCTTTTCCCGGTAGGGCTGTTGTAGTGTTTTGAGATAATGGATTGTGCTGTCGTTTCTGAGCTGGGCCTATATATATATATATAGTAGTATATGTATATAGGTAATATATCATATGATATACGTAGTATATATAGCGTATATAACTATATGATATATATAGGTATATATATTATACTATATAATATATTAGTATATAGTATAGAGTATATATAATGATTTTATATATATATAGGGGGTGAGATTATATAGGTATATTATGTGATATATAGTAGTATTATAGGTATAGTTAGTATATTTATAATATATAATATGTATATTAGGGGTATTAGGGTAGGTATACTATAGATAAATAGTGTAGTATATATAAAGTATATATTTATAATATATGATATAGTATAGTAGTATATATCATATATAGATATATAGGTATATATATTATATGATTGTATATAGTAGTATATGAGTATGATATATTACTAGTATAGGAGTAATAAATATGATATAGTATAGTATATATATAGTATATATATATAGTAGTAGGGTATATATATATGATAAGAAGTGTATATATATATAATAGTATATATATATATATAGGATACATGATAGTATATATATAATATATATATATAGTATTATATAGAATTATAGGTAGATATATAGTTAGTAATATATTAGTATATAGTATATATAAGATATATATATATAGTATATTAATATAGTATAATAGGTAGGTATATATGAGTATAGTATATATAAGGTATACTATAGTAAGAGTATATATATATGATATGAGTATATATATAGT
>JABUQX010083810.1:10000-17500 GCA_015478945.1 Trachelipus rathkii | reverse complement strand
AAAAAAGTCTCGCAGTCTAAACAGAAACTCCCAGTTTCTTGAGGCCGCCCTAGCAACCGTTGTAATGTGAGGTTTTCCAAGACATTTTTTTGTTTATGTTAAGGCCAGGAATGTTTATATTGTCAACAGGAGAGAACGAGAGAACCGGTCCGAAAGAGATAGGAAGTTAGAAGGTGTCTTAGAGAGGGAGATTGTAGAAGTTGAGTTTTTAAGAATTGAATTTCACAAGGTTGAGACGACCCATCGGAAAATTCTATCCAGATCAGCGAGATAGAATCGGAAAGATTGAGAACGAGAGGCAATTAGAAGTAAAGAGGGGAGCAGAATTAAATGAGTTAAGAATGAAGGGTCGAGTATGCGGCATACCGAGTGGATAGAAGTTAGATGTGCAGGTGAGAAGATCATTAATGAAAAGTAGGAATAAAGTAGGAGATAAGACAGAACCTGAGGAACACCACTATTGAAAGAAAGGAAGAAGAAGTCGCCCCATCAAACCAACAGCCGATATTGAGCGAATTGAAAGAAAACAAGACATAAGTAAGCAAAAGAGAAGGTAGGAACCCAAAGGAGGGGAGGCTTTGGAGAGCAAGCGACAGCGTGCCAATAATAACCCGGTCAGATGCCTTGGATATGTCAAGCCGCCACTACGCAAGTCTCCCCGTAGTTCTTGAGGGGGAAAACCATAGATCAGTTAGATAGGAAAGTATATCGCCAGTAGACCTCGAGCGCCGAAAGCCGTACTGGCGATCGGAAAGAAGTGAATGAGACTCCAGTGATCTAAGAAATGAGAGTTGAAAAGGGTTTCAAGATCTCTAGATAGAATACAAGTGAGAGCTATAGGGTGATAGTTAGAAGGATCAGAGCAGCTTCTTTTTTCGGAATAGGTTGGACATGTGCGTGCTTCCAACACTGGGGGAAAGTGTTAGTATTGAGAGACATAGAGAATATAGTTGAACGAGCGGCGGGGTTAAGCACGAAAGCACACTCCCTCAAAACTCTGGGAGGAATGCCATCCGGGCCACCCGCCTTCCTAACGTTCATAGATTTCAGGAGCCCATGCACCCGATCAAATGTAATCACAAGGCAAAGGCATAGACATCCTGAGAGAAGAGGTGGAGGATGAGGAACTGAACAAAATCGTCCAGGGTTGGTTAGAGGAAAATAGGAGGCCGAAAAGATTGGCCTTTTCAGTTTGGAGAATTAGCAACAAAACCATCAGATCGAATAAGAAGAGGAAAGGCAGATTTACAGAAGTTGTTAGAGATGTTTTGGCAAGAGGCCAGAAAGATTTATCAGTAGGAGAGTCAAGGTGGTTAGCGCACTTTCGTTTGAGAAAGCGCGCTTTGCTCGTCGAAGAGTATCCCTGCAAACGATTTCTAGCTGAATGAAAATTAAGGCAAGAGTAATCAGAGAACGAGAATTTTTCCAAACCCGATAAGCACTGTCTCTAGCCTGAATGGGCAGAGAACAAGCACGATCGCAACCCAATGGATTATAGGAAGAAAGTTTAGTCGAAAGAAGGATGAACCTGTATCCATCAAGATTACAGCTCCCACCTTATCGGAGAAGTCGAAGCGTCACCAGAGTCAAAGCAGTCATTCAAATTATAGTTAGCGTAGAAGCAACGCAAGGCCCCCAATCGGCCCTATCAAAGTGCCAGAGAAAACGCGTAGGGGCAGGATGGAGCTGTTGGAGAGAAAGTATAAAATTGAGAGATATAAGGTTGTGGTCAGATTTACCAATAGGAGCGAAAGTAGTGTATTTATAGAGAGAAGGACTAGTGGTGAAACATAGGTCAAGTGTGTTCAAGAATTGGTGGGACGATCCGGAATGTGTGTGGGTTCTTTAATTAGTTGCTCCAGATCGTTGAGAATGCTGATGATTATATATATATATATATATATATATATAATTATATATACTATATTATATATATAATATATATATTATATATATATAATATATATATATTATATATATATATATATATATAATATATATATATATATATAATATATATATTATAATATTATATATATATATATATATATACTAATATATATATATTATAATATAAATTAAATATATATATATATATATATATTATATAGTATATATATATATATATATATATATATATATATATATAATATATATATACTATATATATTAATTTACCTTCAGTTACAGTATTTTTCGCTAGATGAAGTTTTCTTCAGCAATTCTGGAGACGATTTAATTAAATTGTAGAACTCCATACATGTCTGATCAAAATTTATTTTGGTTGTGAGAATTTCTTTCAGAGTTTGAGGTTTGAGTTGGGTTTTTTCAGAAGTCCAGGTCTTATTTACTTGAGAAAACGCACGTTCTGTGGAGGCATTTGTTCCAGGAAGACAAAGGATAAATTGAACTAATGCCGACTAATGTTGATGAGAAATATTACGATTCTTAAGGAAAGTAAATACTTCCACCCACCGTTTGCTACTAGATTCGAAGCATTCCATTCGTCTACTTTCCCGCTTATATATTTGGTCGAACACGTAAACTCGTCAAACAAATCTGAATCATTCTTGCGGTCAAAAACCTCTTTTTCTGACGTAAAATCCATTGTTTTTTCAATTTGTGACCAACTTGGGGTTTTCCTTAGCGAAATCCAATCCATAAATTCAAAATCTGAAAATGTAACCGACCACTGATCCAAGTACTTCAAACAAGTGTCATAAAAATCCACAACTATTTTCTTTACGGTCTTTATCTATGAAGAATTTACTCCCTCTTCTTCAAGCTTGCTAAGTAGCCCTCGAACCGAATGTGGTAAAAACACATGGTCTTTTCTCGACTGTAACGTTTCTTTCATATTGGATATTTCTAGCATACTTCTGAGGCTGAAATATTTTCTCCTTCAATCTTCATAATAACTTTGTGAAAAGAAGCTGCCTGGGAATGAAGGAAATGAAGCCATATTTCACCATGGGGATTTTCAAAAAACATTTTCAAAACCTCTGGACATTTGTTCTGACTGTCACACTCTTTCGATAACAGGCATTAAAGCATAAGGAATATCCAAGGAGCTGTTTATACTCAATCTCGACAAAATAGCAAAATTCCTTAAGCTCTTCTACTCGAACGGTGTAAATGTAAAAATACAAATATATTTCTACAATTACAGCTTCAACATCAACAGGGAGGCAATCGCTACCACATTGCACTGCGTTATGCAGAATATGAGCGAAACATCCTATTCCAATTAACTCTCTGCCCATCAAGGTATTCAGCTTTCTAAAAATGATAGATTTACTCCTTTTCTTGCATGAGCCCCCAAAATTACAATTTGTGTTATCACCACAAAAACCAACTACTTTTTTGTGTAAATCATAATTTTTAATTTAATCTATTAAATAATTTACGACAATGTCAGAGGTCTCTGAAGTGAGAGATTGAAGGTCAAGGAGCTTTACCTGAACTCCTACGTATTGCTGGAAGAAACGAACCATAACGGGAAACAGTTTAATGTATCCATAGTTGCTCGCATCGGTTAAAAGTGTTACACAGTGGGCATCTTTTATTTGTTGTCGTAGTTCCGCCTCAGCATATGGAGCAAAAACATCTAAAACAATTGTTTCGCACTTTGTTCTAGCAAAAGAAAATTTTGGATCAAAGCATGTCTTAAAAATCTTACTAGCGCAATCTGCAGATCTAAAACTTTGATTTTCTCTCACAGTATATATATATATATATATATATATTATTATATATTATATATTATATATATATATATATATATTATATATATATATATATATATATTATATTATATATTATATATATATATATATATAATATATAATATATATGTATGTATATATTATTATATTATATATTATTATATATATATATTATATATATATATATATATATATATTATATATATATATATATATATATATATATATATATATAATAAATATATATATATATATATAATGTCTACATATAAATTTATATTATATATATATATTTATATATATAATATATATATATATTATATATATATATATAGTTATATTATATAAATATATTTATATATAATATATATATATATATATTATAATATAGATATTATATATATAATATATATTATATAATATATAATATATATATATAAGTAGTAACAATCATAGGGATCCCAGGGAATGGGTATAACTGGGGTACCACGTACCCCAGCGTCTTTCCTGAGTGATATTTGGGCACCTACCCGGAGTACATGTGTACTTAACCATATGCTCATGCACTTTCATGAGCGTTTTTTACCCTACCCCCCTTTGTTCATCCCCTACCCCCCTATGACGTAATCAGATTATAGGCTGGGCCAGGGCTCGAGCCCTGCCAGCGTCTTCCCTGAGTGATATATATTTGGACACCTACCGGCATGGGCTACCTTCAGGGGTACTTTTCAGGGTTGCCGTTTTGTTTTGGGGGCTGGTCCCCCCAGGGGTCCCCTATTTCTATTCATTTGCCATGTACGTGAGTGAGTGTGTGTGTGTGTGCGTGAGCACATGCTCATGCACATTCACGAGCGTTTTTTACCCTACCCCCCTTTGTTCTCCCCCACCCCTCTTTGCTAAGGCGTCATCACCATATACGTTTAGACCTAGCTAGTCCGTGTGCGCTGCGTAGCCACGTACATGGGTTCATGTACGTGGCGTAGCCTCGTACATGGGTGGCGTAGCCACGTCCATGAAAGTAGCTGAGCTACTTTCATGAAAGTAGCTGAGCTACTTTCAAGGCTACTTGAAAGTAGCTGAGCTGAACTCAAAGGCCAACGCGAACGCGACCGCCGGCTCGGAACCACCGCGAGCGCCCACAGGTGCAATATTACGGTGCGTGCGCGAACGCCTAAATATTTCGCTGGTTATGGGAAAATTTCAATAATAATGGTGAGATTGAGGTAGTGTTTAGTAATAGTATCCGTAGGGGTATATATATATATATATATATATATATATATATATATATATATATATATATATATATATATATAATATATATATATATATATTTATTAATATTATATATATATTATATAGTATCCGTAGGGATTATATATATACTAATTAATTTTGTTTTTACTAAAAAAATTATGCTTTTCATGTTTTAAACGTAAACATTACGTTTTTACAATACCATAAAAGCAAGTAAATCAGTAAATCAGTAAATCAAACCAACCATCCCTGCAGTCCCCTACCCATCCATTCGATTGACTATTGATCTAATTGATGCTAATTGATCTATTGTTCTATTGATCTATGGATTAAAGTCGTATTTTTATTAAAATTGTTATTTTACATACCCTAATCAGTAAATCAGGTAAATCACCCCACCATCCACCACCCTCCTAAACAGCAAATGATCTATGATCTATGGAGGATCAAGTCATATTTTTATTAAAATTGTTATGTTTTACATACCCTAAGTCAGTAAATCAGTATCGCAAGCTGTCATGGAAAACCCCATCCCACCCTTGTGCGATACGTCTTTACGTCTTTACGTCCTTAGGGTACGTAAAAACGTGTTTTTACTACCCCTAAGGACGTAAAGACGTTGCGCAAGCTGTACAGTAGACCCCCATCCCACCCTCTGAGCGATACGTCTTTACGTCTTTACGTCTTTATCTGTCACAAACATCAATTTTTTGTTTATTAAAATATGATATATAATATATATTATATATATTATTATATATATATATTTATATATATATATATATATATATATATATATATATATGAAGAAGATGAAAAAGAAGAAGTCTCACATGGGATGTATCGGTGCTTAACAGGTTTATATGTGTTTTCAGTACTCGCTAATGAGTCTGAGGACCCACTTAATGGGTTCCTAGCTGAATGACAAAGGATGATGATGAAGTAAAAATGGGGGTATAGAGCTGAAAAGAGATAGGAGATGGAGGTACTCGCACCAAAAAACTTGCTTTTCGACTTACTTTATCAATCCAGTGTACAAAGATGTATGTAGGTAGAGTTTTTATACGTAGATTCCTATATTTTATTTATTGAAAACTTGTTTCATTGTTAAAGTTTTTGTTTTTCAAAGAAAAAGTTGTCAAATTTTCAATAAAAACAATGTTTTGCTGACCCTAAAGCAGTAAAACAAATACCGCGAGCCCCCAATGGGTGCCCCTCCCCAAACTCTGTCCATACCGTATTTTACTGCTTTACTGTTTTACTATACTGTTTTACAGTTTTAGGTCCTAGTTATAACATTGGTAGTAGTAGAAGTAGTAGTAGAATCACAGGTGAAGGATAGCATGATAAGAGGTATATGTACAAAGATCCCAAAACCAAGATAGCTAATATATATATATAATATTATATATATAATATTATATATAATATATATATATATATATTGGGATTGAAGTTTCAGTAACTAGTAAAAAAAAAAAGTCTATTAACGAGTCTATATTTTAAAATTTTAAGCATTTAATTAAACACTTATAACTTTTCTTTAAAATCTGAGCTGGAGGAGCAACAACTTTTTTCGGAAAAATTTCCTTAACTTATTTTGAGTGAAATAATAAATACAAAATTAAAAAAAGAGAAGAAATTTGAAACTTTAAATTCAATAAAGAGTAAAGCAGAGTTTCTCGAAGTCGTGAAGCTATTGATATTAAAATTTATTTATTTTTTTTGATCTGAGAGCAAGGGGCTTCTATAATTTTTTTCGTTTTTCGTGAATGGTGTTGATAAGTTTTTAAACTTTCAACTGCTCGCGGGCCCACAGGCGCACATGCATTGTTTCCAGCGCCCATTTGCGCACTTCTACGTTACGTAAACGTCACAGTCAGGCGCCCGTTGTTAAATCCTCGATTTCGGGAATTAGTAAACGGGCTGGCTGCGGAAGGATACTTTGTTTACAAACAAATTTCTTTACAAAACATGTGTCGGGAATGGCTTGCCAAAAGTTTTTTAATATTTTAGTTAACTTTTATATTAAGGATACTAAATATATCTTATCATTTCAGAAAATAGATACATATAAGTATAAGAGTATTGTTTACAATTGTCAGCTGATCCGACGGGCGGGCTCGGCCGTTTCCAGGTACTCAAATTTCCTGTTCTCTGATTGGTTAATGTAATTTTTTTTCAATTCGAATCGTTTCCGAGTCGATTTTGCACACGGGCTGCACTCGGGCTTCTGGAAACGCAGCTTTTGTAAAGTTGGTAAAACTAAGGAATACATTTTATAATCCTAGGGAAAAACCAGACATAAGAGATTTTATATATTTTAAATTAAATTTGTGAAGTTTCATATAGTCGATTTTGTGTACCTTTTATTATGTCTTAAATGAGTTTTTTCTCTTTTTCAAAATTATTTTATCATGTAGTTAAATTATTTTTTCATTAGATATTTATTGAGTTAAACAAAAACTAAAACAATACCATAAAGCAAATGCACAGCAGGCTGGGTTGTATGCATGAC
>JABUQX010083809.1:15000-20155 GCA_015478945.1 Trachelipus rathkii | reverse complement strand
TATATATATATACTAATTAATATCATATATTATTATTAGTATAATTATATTTCTTAATGACTATATGTTAAATATAATTAATTTAGCTACGTGTGGCAGCTATGTTATGTCGCTTTCATGAAAAAAAGGAAAAAAAGAAGAGAGAGAAGAGAGAGAGAGAAGAAGCAGAGAAGGCAGAGAAGAAGAATGAAGGAACGAAGAAAGTGTTTCTTCAACTTTGGTCTTCCTCAGCATAAGTTTGTTCAAAGCCCATTCAGTTTGTCGGATTGTATGTACTTATCAAAACTATCTTTCCGTTAATTGATTTATCCTTTTAATTCTCCTTTTCTTTGCTGTTCTTTATTTTTCCTATTCTTTTCTTTTTTCTATTATCTCTGATTTTATATACTGATCTGAAAAAGGAAATATATTTTTTTTTCAATTTCATAAATGAAAAACGGGTCTATCTATCTATCTATCATATATCTATCTATCTATCCATTATTATTATTTCTATCTATATATCTATCTAATTATCTAGCTATTAAGGCTATTACATCATTCTGAGTCTATCTATACTATTATCTTATCTTCTGTTGGATCTATATTTAATATATCTATTATCTATTATATATATAATATATATATATATATATTATTATATATTATATAATATTATTTTTATTAATATATATATATATGTTTAAGAGTGAGTGGGGAATGAAGACGGTTGACTCAGCAGTATTAAAAGAAAAGAAGCGTGGTTTGGACTAATGTACTAAACCGCGACACCCAGCCCCTCGATAGCAAAACAAAACACTAGCACCAAACGTTACTCAAACACACACCACAGAACGACATGTTTGGACCGAACATAAACCATAATACAAAGAGAACACAACAAGAGACCCAAACAAAAAAAGCACTATAAAATACAAAACAGAAGCGAACCTAGAACCACTAAAACACAACACACCAAAAAAGAAAGAAGTGAGAAGCAATAAACAACCCAAACAACGAATGTCAGTACAAAAAACACCAGCATGAAAAACCCAACCGATTCAACCACACCAAATTCGGAAAACCCCCCCACCCCCACAAGCCCAACCACCCACCCACCACCAAAACCACGCCTAAATATCGACGCACACACCTGGCACCGAAACACAAAGCGACAATCCACACACAAACAACACCCCCCCACAACCCAACACACCGCAAACCACAACAACCACCAAGAAAAACACCAAAAAAAACAACAAACGAAAAAAAAAAACAAAACAAAAAAAAAAACACAAACAAAAAACAAAAACAACAAAAACACAAACAACAAAACAAAAAACACACACAAACAACCAAAACAAGTCAAAACACACACAGAAAAACAACGACCAATCACGACAACGCTCTTGTGGCAAGGATGCGCGAGAAAACCAACCACCGACTTACGAAAATAGGAACCTAAGGGAACCTGCCATAGAAGATAATGAATAAGGGAATGGACTCAAAGCTTTCCGTAAATAGCACCTCGACACAAAATGGACTGTGAAGAGCGAAGAGTGTGAGACAGATTCGGGGAACGAACGACACACAACGAAAATCTGTTAAAAAACCATAACAAGTATGAAGCATGTCATACAGTATGAAAATAATGATGTACTGAGCTTTTGACATGACAGCCAACGAAAGAATAGATGTATTGGGGAGAGAATGACATTCATTAGCTAGGAGGAACCCCGAACCACCACACGGTAATGGGGAAGTGGAAAGTATGAGAAAATATTGTTAACATCTAAGGCTATGCTATAGAATGAAAACTTACAGAGTGAACTTAGATTAGAACGAGGCGACCGAATCAGTTGCTTGATGATTTTGAAGTTTGTGTCAAAGCGTGTCAGATGAGCAGAGATTGGGGAATTGGCAGGAGAGAAGTAAATAGTACCCTTATATGAGGGTAGGGGTACGAGTACTGTAGGAATCTATAGGGAAGGAATTAGTTTGATTGAAAAGATGCTCTTGTACACATAATAACGAAACGAATCACGAATGCGCACTAACAAGGACCATATTTTTGGATACAACGAGTAACGTCGAGCGATGACCACACCCTGAAAGGATGATTGGAGATGACAAAAAACGAAACCAAAGGTCAGCGCGCATTTAGACTGATACTTAGGGATGTGTGCGACCCGTCAATAACTGTCACTTTCAGAACACAAGTAATTGAGAAAATGAAAGAGAAGGAATAATCTTAGTTCTACGTTTTAAAGGATTCAATGCAAACACAGCCCACGCGCCCACTAAAAAAAACAAAAACCCCCCACTAGCCACTGACACTGGAATTAATAGTCAGGCTCTATGCACGGCGCTATGATATATGGTGTTGTCTGGTATAGGACTTCCTGAATGGAATCAAATGTATGAAATGATAGTAAAGCGCGTATAAGGGAATAAATGGAATCAAAAAGTGAATTCGATCTTATAATTAACAGGGATCGAGAGGTGGTGTCTATATCTTCCTCGGCTATTCACTTATGTCCATGGATGGCGATTATGAGAAGAATTAGGGTAAGGGGTGGCAGGGAAGGATGTTGAATGATGGAGAATGGAGGGAGAGTGCGGGGCTGCACCTACCTATTAAGTTGCGGACATGATTTGGGTTATGATATGCGTGAATCTAGAGGGGAGTTTGAGAAGGATTGGTAGAAGATTGGCAGATCGTGTAAAGGAGAGTTTGAAGTAACGTAAGATAAGAGTAAGGTTATGGTATGCGGCGCCGGGCCAGTCCTCGGTGGGAACCTCCGGTCGATGGTGGAGCAACTGGAAAAAAGTGTCTGCCCGCAACGACTCACGCCCTTCTATGTCGGGTGTCGGGAACGGATGATGCGAGTGTAGTAGGAAAGTTGGGAATGGCAGGAGGTGCTGGATGCAATTAATCACGTGGTGATGTAAAAGAGACTAATATTGAGTGATGCCTGAGTCTTATAGAGGGTATGTATGTCTACTTGTTAATATATGTATGAGGGGATTGGTCTGATAAGAGATAGATCTAAGTACAATGTGTTCAGGATGGACAATCTTAGGGCGTGTTAGGTGGAGGAGAAATTGATAAAATGAGAATGAACGTATTAGAGAATTGTGTGGTGTGGGGAAAGGAGGATAAATTGAAAAAATAATGCAAGTCGTTCAGTGGTTTGTCATGTGGAAGGAAATAAATGATTGTCGGCTTGTTAGCGGAATATTATAGTGTGAGTTTCTGGGATAGACCGGCGGAAGACGAAGGAAAAGTAAATGAGTCGGTAAAGGAACGTCTCGGGAAAGGAATGATGTTGTTGCGGAGCGAGAAGGAAAAAGTGCATGAATAGGAGCGCACATGCAGGGTTTTCATGAGGGGAGATGGAGTGAACTACAGAACCAGGTCTCTGACCTTACAGTGACGATAATGCATAGTCGAATGTCCAATGCGAGGTCCACTGGAAACTTACGGGCGGATTTTTCTACTGCGACAGTTCATCATAAGGTTATAGGGGGGCGGTCAAGGTGGCTTTCTTTTCGACTTGCGTCTATTCTTTAATACTTTTCTGTTTCCGGTTGTGCATGAGACGCATCTTACCCCCAGTCTTGGTGGGAAAGTGAAGTGATGATATATATATAATATATATATAATTATAATAATATATACTATATATAGTATATATATATATTTATATATATATTTAGCATAATAATTATCACATCAATTAGACATTATATATATTATATATATTATTATAATAATATTATATTATTATATTTAAATATTTATATAATATATAATATATATATATATATATAATATAATATTACATATATATATATTATATATATATTATATATATTATATTAATATATATATAATTATTTATATATATACTAATCTATAATATATATATTTATATTATATATATATTTATATATATATATTTGTATATTTTATTATATAATATATATATAGTTATATATATACTATAAATATATATATTATATATAGTATATATATATATTATATATATTTATACATATATATTTATATAATATACTATATATTATATTTCTATATATATATTCTATATAATATTATATATATTATATATATATTAATATTATATATATATAATGTATATAATATATATATATTATATCATATAATCATTATATATATATATTATATATATAATATATATATATATATATATATATATATCTATATATATAATATATTTATATATATATATTTATACTATAATAAATATATATATTATAATTATTATATTAATTATATTATATATATTATATATATATATATATATAAATATATATATATATTATTATTATATATATATAATAATATTATATATATATAATAATATTATATATATTATATATATCTATATATATATATTATATATTTATATAATATAGTAATTGTATATATAGTATATACATACAATATATAATATTATATACTATTATTATATATTATATATATATATATATATAATATATATATATATATTATATGATATTATTATATATAATTATTATTGGTTTGAGTCACAGGATTAGGGTTCGAGTTTTTAATCTCGATTTTTAGTGATCGTATTCCTTTCAAATTTAGTACCCCTATAGCTGGTGATGTCATCTCATTGTAGACGAGGTTACGTATCCCTACAACCCCGTAGGGGTTGCTGCCCCCGCTAAGCTGTCTTTTGGCTATGACGTTGTATAATACTAAGCTTTTGATGATCAGACTTTCAGACGAATTGCTAAGCACTTTGGGTTTCAGGACCTTCTGAGACTAAGGACAAATTTTAGGGTGTTCGAACTTTTTTATATATACATACGAATAGGGTAGGGGTGGCCCTATTCCAAAATTATTTGATTTAATTTTCTTATCTGCGAAGAAACTTTACCTGGTAGTTATAATTATATTTTAATTCTTAATCCTCATAAGTCATAACTACCAAGAGTCGGGAGTAGAAATGGAACCAGTGCAGGAGCCGGAGCAGGAGCAAGAGTCGGAATATGAAAAGCTATGAACTGGCGTCGAGCCGAGCCAGAGCCGGAGCCGGAGCCGGAGCGAATCAGATGGAGGCTGAGTGTGAGCTGGACGGAGCTAGTGCACGTGCGCTCATGA
>JABUQX010083809.1:0-5000 GCA_015478945.1 Trachelipus rathkii | reverse complement strand
AATTAGTGTAGAAACAGCTGATACGTTTACAACTGTATTTTCAATGCAAAAGTTGCCTATTCGTAATTAAATATCTTTTTTTGAAGACAATAACAACTTAAGATATAGCCAAACATTAAAAAAAAAAAATAGTGAATTTTAAATGCTTTTATTTATTAAAAATATATTGATTTCGAACTTGAGAACAATCTAATTTATAATAAACAAAGCTTACCTGCAGCGACACAATGGCAACAACATCGCTGCAACAATCCTTACAACTATTAACGCAGACGACACTCTTTGGTAATTTATGAGAAAGAAAATATAAAATAATCACAATTTCTTTGAGAGACACAAAACGTAATTACATCACCATTAAACATAAATAAATGCAATATCACAATTCGAAAATTCATCACCATATTTAATTTAAATAATAAATACTAAATTTACTTTCGCAATAAATCACAAAACAAGCACTTCTTGCTTACGAAAATATATCACTAACATATAATAAAATTGATCGAGAAATATAAGGCTCGCAAGTACCAACTATATACATCATCGGCCAACAGCAACAAAGCGGAAAAGGTTGTAAATTATGCTCCTCCTTACTATTTATATGAACCTGAGTAGCATAGTTTACGACCATTAGCCAATCAAAACACCTAAAATCAGCAGGTAGAATGTTAATATACATTAATTAATTAAAATAGTGACAACAATATATACACGCGTCTGAAAGCTCGAAGGCGGGTTTGGCATATCCTTAGGACATTGCACATGTTTTTCATAGACAATAACAATCTTTTATCTCCTCAGAATAAAAAACCAACTGTAATCGGAGTTTCTGCCCTCCACCTTATTTAACAAAATATTTCATTTATTTAATTTTAAGAACATAAAATTATTTTTTATACTTCTTTAGATATATATATATATATATAAACCTTTTTTTTATATAAAACAATATATATATATAATATATATACTTACATATATCTATATATATTTATATATATTATATATATACTATATATATATATATTATATATTATATAATATATATATATATATATTTATTATTATACTACACGCAGTTTCCTTTTAAAATTCGCTTTAACAAATAATAAATATAATAATAATAATATAATAATAAGTAATAATAATCAATAATATAATAATTAATAATATAATAATATATATAATAATAATAATAATAATAATAATAATAATAATAATCAATAATAATAATTCATAATTATATAATATATAATATAATATAATAATCATAATATTAATAATAATAATAATAATAATAATAATAATAATAATAATAATACTAATAATAATAATAATATAATAATAATATAATAATAAAAGCCACTATAAGCCTCCACCAATGATAATCACTTAGAGTAATGCCTCGTAATAACGAGTTCTCATTGGTGTTGCCACCACGCTATCACATTAATTCCTCATACAACTTAACATTATATATAATATAATATATATAATCTATATATATATATATATATTATTATATATATATATATATTATATATACTATATATATATATATATATATATATATAATACTATATATATATATACACGTTTAGTTTTGGCTGGGCATCGCCGGTACTATATGTTACCCAAGGGGACAAAGGGGTTATTGCAATAGCTAACTTGGGCATCTTAGTATATAAACCAAAATATATGAAACAATTTTATGGATATATGTACAGGTTTACATCTTCTGGCCCACCAACCTGAAGAAATTGTTAAATTTTGGCTTTAATACATAATGTCATCACATTGATTTATTTGAAGCGCATCTCTTCCAGTAATGTTGCTTTGTTAGGTGATCCAATGTGTTTATCTGCAATACGATCTACTCAGAATAATCAGCCGATGGACGTTTGTCACTTCACTAATGTGGGTTAGGACTAAATCTGAATCTTTGTAGTACAACGACCATCTCATTATCCTAGTATTTTCATATCTCTTTTTGTTCATAGCTGTCAGCGGTCTATGATCAGACTGAAGGATAAATTCCTTCCCATGGAGATATGGCTTGAACTTTCTGATGCCAGTAACGATCGCTAAGGCTTCCTTCTCTAAAGTTGAGTACCTTTGCTGTGTTTCTGAAAATTTTTTGCTTCCATAAGCAATATGATGAAGAATTTCTCCGTCTTCCTGTAGGAGGACAAATCCCAGAGAAGTATCTGATGCGTCCACCTGTAGAGTAAAGGTCTTCTCCAACTCTGGCATCTTTAAGATCGGCTTCGAGCTTAACGCCTTTTTCAATTCTTCGAATGCACGCTGATGTTTGGACTCCCATTTTACCTTCGTCGGTTCTCCCTTCTTCGTTAGGTCGGTCAATGGCACTGCGAGTTTCGCATAGTTCTTTACGAAGTCCTGATAGTAACCAATGAGCCCTAAGAATGACCTCACCTGCTTCTTATTCTTAGGTGGCTCTGTCTTCTTAATTTTCACTACATTGTCTTCATGTAATCCTTTAATGCCATTACCAATATAGTGACCCAAGAATTCAACACTCGACGAAGCAAATTCGCACTTGGTTGGTCTGATAGTAAAACCCTCCTCCTGGAGTCTTTGTAGAACAGTCTCAAGAGTGATCATATGCTCGCGCCAGGTCTGTGAATGGACGATGATATCATCGATATAGAAATCGACATCGTTAATCCCATCCAGGATCCTGCGCATTGCCCTCACAAGCGTTGCACCGGCATTTACCATACCGAATGGCAGCTTGAGGTAGTGGAAGTGACCATCTTCGGTTGAAAAACTGGTTTTATGACAGTCTTCAGGCTTTATTTTAATTTGCCAATAGCCCTTGGCTAGGTCAAGTTTGGTAAAAAACTTATCCTTGGCAAATTTAGTAAACAGTGTCTGAGTTGTGGTCATGGGCTCCGGATCGAAGACTGTGATCCTATTTAAGGCCCTGTAGTCGGAGCATACCCTCTTACTCCCGTCCTTTTTCTGGACAACGACCACTGGCGCTGAGTATGGTGACGTGGAGGGAACAATGATACCCATTCTTATCATTTTATCAGTCTCCTTCTTTAGTTCCGTCCGCGTCGTGAAAGGTAACTTGTATGGCTTCAATCTGATAGGGGTATCGTCAATGAGGTCGATTGCATGATAGTCATTTTTTGCGGTGCCGGTCACATCTGTAAAAATTACCTCATGCTTTTCCATGATCTTCATCAACTCTCTCCTCATAGGATCTGTTATGTCCCCACTGACTTTTGTGTCTGACAACTTCTCTTTCTGGACCGGCGTAGGATCCATGTCTACTAAAGTAATATTTTCTTCATTCTCGGTGTCTAAGATCACCGCCGAAGCGCCTATATTCTCCCGATGTTGGTCCATCTCTTCTTCTTCTTCCTCACTCTCCTCTCTCACAATATATTTCTTCAGTAGATTTATGTGATATGTTTTTATCACATCACCAACTTGGATCTTATAGTTGTCTTTGCCGTAAAGTTCAATAACTGGGTACGGCCCGCCCCATCTCATGAGCATCTTGTTACTAGAAGTTGGTAGGAGAACGAGAGCTAAGTCTCCTACTTTCAGCTTTCTGATCTTCGCGCCTTTGTCATAATATTTTTTCTGCGAAATTTGGGCTCGGGCTAAGTTTTCTCTAGCTAACTTTAGAGTTTCGTTTAGCCTCTCTTGCAAGTCAAATACATACCTGTAGGTTGACCTTGCCTCCTCAGGATTGATATCCCCTGCCCAATTTTCGTGCAATATTTTCATCGGACCACGCACAGTTCTACCATACAGGAGCTCAAAAGGTAAGAATCCTGTGGAGTCCTGTGGGGCCTCCCTGTATGCAAACAGCAGCGGCTCTATAAACTTATGCCACTTTCGTACTTGCTCACTGCACATCCGTCTGAGCATCCGCTTTAGGGTACCATTGAACTTCTCGGTGAGACCTTGGCTCATGGGGTGGTAGATACTGGAGAACTTTTGCTTTATGTTTTGCATCTTCGTCACATCCCTCATTAAATCTGATGTAAATTGACGTCCATTATCATTAAGTATCTCCTTCGGGACCCCCAACCTCATAAAAATGGATACCAGGCTCTCTGTGACTTTCTGAGCGGTTATGCTCTTAAGAGGAACTGCCTCAGGATAGCGCGTGGCGGCATCTACTAGGGTCAGGACATACTGATGCCCTTCTGAAGATGGTGGTGAGATCGGTCCAATAAGATCGATGATTACTCTTTGGAAAGGTTCATCAATGATGGGCATGGGGCACAGAGGTACTTTCTTTACTAATCCTTTCGGGCACGTCCTTTGACATATGTCGCAGGAGTAACAGTGCTTCGTTACATCCTGGTATATGTTGGGCCAAAAGAACTGTTGAGTAATTTTACCCATTGTCTTCTTTACACCTTGATGACCACCGAAGACTTCATCATGTGCTACTTTCAGAACCTTACTACTGTACTCTTTCGGTACTATCAGCGTAAATCTCTCCTGTTGGTTTCAACCAACTCTTTTGCATACACTCCATCCTTCCTAGGCATGGCGTCTCCAGGATTTTATTTTCGGGGGGGCCAGAAATCTTCTTATATATATATATATATATATATATATATATATATATATATATAGTATATATATATATATTATATATATATTATTAATAATATTATATATTAATATATAATTAAATTATATAAATATATATATATATATAATATAATTAAATTAAAGTGATTAAACTTACCATCTTCTACAGAACAATGGAAATATATTTCTATAAATTTCTAAAATAATCTTACTGATGTTAACTTTAATCGTGGCATGAGAGTGAGCAAAAGTCGAGTCATCTTCAATTTTATGTCAGTATTTCGATGTTTTTCAGAGGAGGGAAGTCAGATAAGTCTTTCTTCTCAATAGTATTTTTCTCAAGTAGGGTTTTCAGCAGTCATAATGTTGACATGCTATTTTCTAGCTTCAGGTAGACACGGGTAAATTGC
>JABUQX010083808.1:0-82096 GCA_015478945.1 Trachelipus rathkii | reverse complement strand
CTCCGAGCTGCCTTGGCATTACTTTAGCTAAAGAGATACAATGGTAGTTGATGTTAAAGCCAACGCAACACCGTCCTTTAAATTCACCCTTCTATTGATACACGCATAACAACTTAACGCTGTGGGAATATCCTTTCTCCCCCTAAGCACACGTCAGTTTATTATAATGATATAAGATGGTTCCTATAATCTGTAATAGTAATATTTAATTTAAGTTGATTCAATGGTATCTGTTATTGTGAATTCGTAACCGTCTATTACTATTGTAGAGTGGATTTAGAGATGGCAAAAAGTTAAGTAGGCGAACCATTTTGGGTACTTGGATGATGTCATTGGATATACGCAACATTATCTTACCGAAATATCATTAAATATAAATTAGGTTATCCGCTTATATATTGCTATCGAGAGTGTTACTGTATTCTTCCTTATGGTGATGTATAAATAGGGACTTAAAATTCTTTAGAGAGTGTCAAGGAGTTATTCGCATCGTAAGGGTTAAGTAATTTGTTAACAGTATTTATATAATACGTCATTTTTGTATAATACGTATATATACACGTTAAATATGAAATCATTATGGATATAGGGAAATAAGAGGTATATATTTACGTAATCAAGATTAACGTGTGGTTTCAGATGGGTTCAAATTTTAGGGATGTATGTTAGATAGTGAGATAAGTTTAATTTGTAAAAAATAGGAATGAACGTGTTTGGGGTTGTGTGGTGGTGAAGGGCATCAAATGAAAGAATAAACTATGAGATAGCATTTAGAGATGGATTTTTTGATGAATATGTGAAAAGGTATCCCCAGGGGGATTGTGGTGATCACCTGACGTCATCAGGTAAGATTTATTATAAACCCTTAACATGATTATGAGAGTATACCATAACATAGTATATATACGCTAGGTCCAGATTATTCACGGTCTCGTTGAAGTGTACATCTAAGGTCGCGCTTATATTCGTTCCTAAGGATATTGTACACACGAAATACATTATTCACTTTTCTAGGTGATTTAGCCGGTAGGTGAAATGTCTTATTTCTATTGTGTTAACCGACTCGCGTAATAAATAAATGTATATTATATTACTATTGATTATCATTCTTATACTTCACACACTACGGTCGTGTAGCTGCATGACACTGAGAAGCTACTTAGTTCAGAAAACTTTTTCACGATTCAATATATTGGAGGAAACAATCCCTTCCATCGGGATTTTTGGTGTGAATAATGGGGTGAGGAGTAATCCATGAATAATAAATACTATCTTTTACACGTATATCATCATAATGATTTGGCATGGATAATGAACTAAAATAAAAATTATTATTTAGTATCAATAAATATATAATATTTTTATAATATAATTATAGCTATACAAAGAATAATAAAAAAAAGTCTAATTATAATTTTTATTGATATTTATAACAACACAGCATCACAATATCTTTCACCCAACACGACTACTTATATAGATCACACAACATATAGGTTATGAATTAGTCCCGCTCAATATTCTATTACGCTCACGGTATGGTGACTCACTTCAACTTTAAATTTTAATTATTATTATTAATTATTTAACTTATTGATTTTAATAATTATTTTATTCATTATTATATCTTATATTATTATTATTAATTCTATTATACATTACTTCTGATGCACATAACAAAAAGTGGTTGCTATTGACGTCAGTTATCAACAAAAACTTTGAAAAAACTTAACTACTTTAGGCAACAGCACTATGTTTCACTTTATTACCTAATTATTAATTAGATATATATATATATTATAATTAATTAATATATATAATATGTGCTAATATATATATATATATACTATATAATGATTATATCTATTTATAGTATATTAAAGTTAATATCTTAATTAGCAGTTAATATTCAATATAACTATATATTATTCATAATATATATATATATTAATATGTTATTAATATATTAATATACGTATATATATATATATATTACTATTATAATTAAATATAATAATATTATGTTAATTATTATTATCAGTATATATATATATATATACGATAATAGGGTATATCTATCTATACTATATATCTATCTATATATATAACTTATATTATATATATTAATTTAATATATAATATATTATAATATTAGATATTATATGGTATATATATATATAATATATATAATATAATTAATTTTATATATCTTAATATAATGTAGCAAAATTGTTACAGTTTATTATATATATATATATATATATTCAAATATATAGATATATATAGTAATATATCATATATATTATATATATATACTATATATTACTTATTATATAATTTATTAATATAATATATATATATATATATATATATATAATATATATATATTTTATATATAGTATAGATATATAGTATATATATAATCTAGATCAATATATACTACAGCCTGCGTGGGCGCAGGGTAAGGTTTGATAGATTACGCCTAGCCTGCTCATAACAGAGGACGCACCTAGGTTGCAAATGTCACTCACATAGTTAGCAGTGAGTTTTATAATCTATCTCATGGGGGCAAGTAACTTGTTATTACTTGATATATACTAATTATCACTATGATACTGTACGAACACAGTATTGGTTGAGCTAACTGATTTGGGATAGCCGGCTCTATTAAAGTTCGATTCCTGTGGTACTATACTCACGCTTGTTATTAACTATACCCTTGCATAAGGTAGAATACCAGCACGTTAAAGGTATTAAGTTTAATATATACATAAATAATATACTATATATATATATAATATATATAATTATATATATATATATATTAACGTATATAATTTATATAATATATTATATAATATTATATATAATCATATCATATAATTAATATACTAATATATATATATAATATATATAATATATTAATTATATATTATATAATATATATAATATAGTATTACATATTATAATTTTTATTATAGTTTTTATCGGTTCTATTAATAACTATGATATTACTACTTGGGACACACGGAGGGTTTCCATTTGGGTAATATATATTATTATATATATATAGTATAGTATTAATATATATATATATTATAATCAATTTAAAAAAATAAAATAGATATAATACAATACCTTATCTTATATCTTTATCATACTACCACTCCTTTATTTTTCCTTCACTAAAAATTACTTTTATTCCTTTTAACTATCAACAGCTATTAGTCATTGTAAATACATCGCCTTGATTTAGCATATATACTTATTAGTAGGTATTTACTTGCCCAAATTTAAATCCTTAGAAATCTTCCTCTACTCCTACTTACATACGACTTTAGATCAAAGCTATATTAATCTTAAATTCTATAAGGTAACAATCTCTATTTCATACTACATATCCGCATTGTCATCCGTCTGGGGCAGACATGATAGATATATTCGGTCATTAAACTTCGACGCGCTTATTTACGTGATCCTTTATAGACAAAAAGGACAGTACTTATACTCGGCTATACCAAAGGGTAAAAGTGTTGGAAGACCTTTTGGTGATCATCGGTCTTATCAATTTATATCGAATATTGCTCATACCTGCAGACTGGGCACATAAATAAAATGATCTCCACAAGAGGTCCGCCTTGAGTGTTCGCAATCTCTTCTTGCGAGATAGCAGATCAGCCCTAGCTTCCTTCGCCTAGATCTCTTGTCAACTCTCTCTCAACTACTTTCGATATGAACTACTTCAAGCAGTCGGCATTGCTATGTTCCATTTTAATGCCCTTTCAACGACTGACATTATACCTGCACTTGCGGACTAACACTACCTTCATACATAGAACGCGAAGTGCTAACTGCTATAATTCTCCACTCTTCCTTCGCATATCTATATCATATCTAACTAGTATCATCGATCTACCTAATATTACTACATAGTATTAGATGCTTCTTTACTTCAATTTCAGGATACATTTTATAAATTTTGTGGCGTTCGGTAGGCCAGGAGGCTTGCTTAAGCGTACTCACACTCAGGTAGGAAATACTATAATGAAGCTTCTGGGCAGAAAACGCATTTTTCGTTAGAACAGACTTCACTTCAACATACTTTCATTAACACATGTATTGAATTTTCACTCAATTGGAAACATCGGAAGCGATTCCAAGACAGAAAAATAAACCTCTATTCAAATATTGGTGATACCCAGATATGAACCAGTGCATTGGTACGTGGCACAACTAATATCACAAGTAAGCAACCATTCGACAACCTCACCTTTCCATAAAGTGTATGATACAAATTTCACTTTCATTTCCAATCATTTAGTAACTGCTTATAAAAGCTCTATAATATCTAAATCTTTAATGAACTAATCTGCTTTCGCCCAGACTAAATTTCGCCTGCATATCTCTAGTAGGCAAGCTGTATCCGTATTATTCTCGTAAAGGCTTCTGCGGTGCGGACCACTAGTATACTCAAGTAAAGAGGATTTAATAGAGATGGTCGAAAGCTTCTTACAGTGACCTTAAATAGTTAGTGCCAGTAACATTAGACTCTCAACCTGAACAATGTCATACTTCGCTTCTTAATTATTACACTAATACGGACGTCTTATCCTAGGCTTCGGAGAGCGGCACGAGTTGTCATACTTGTAGCAAAGGATATATTGTTCTCTACTTTATGTTGTGGGTATGTTTTAGGGGGCGTTTGGCGGGAGCGCTGAGAGGGCTGTAATAAGTACCACTTAAGCATGAGAATAACGCACGAGCTTGGCACTCTTCAGAGGAACTGAAAACAACGCTCACAACGGGAAAAATTTTCGTGACACAAAGTGACACATCTCTTTTTTGATCGCATATTATTATAAATATATTTCTTCAATTGAAGTGGTTTTAATTTTCAAACACGCTGAGCTTCCTATTTTCTCGGCTATTATCTCACTTATTTCTTTTATGAAAAGAGCCCTTCTCTATTTAAAAATACACATTACACTTATATAATAATATCATAAATCACTAGCTCAAAACATTTTGTGATCCTCATGATAGCTTCGATTTGTCCTATAGCATAAATAAATATCTATATTAATCAATCTGTTTTACATAGTATTATTAATTAATATAATTACATCGTCAATTCCTTTTTCTTCATTTCCCGTAAGAAATCCGAAAATATATTATTTATTCTTCTCTTCGACAAAGACGCTCGGTACATTCTCTACTATATATAGTCATTAATGACAAGAAATTCAACTGGGATCTCGTTGGTTCTAACATATTTAATTATCCCATACTTCTAGTATTTACAATGATATTAACTACCTTACTATACTTTTATAGCACGTCATTGTGGATCTTCGAGCTTTTATTTACAAGCACTTTTTATATCATAAATTTAGTAAACCATCATTTGATAAATCTTTAGAGCCTCACCCTCCAATTAAATCGTTAGTAGATGTAAAACTAATGATAATACCTCATTCGATATTAAAAGACCTCCTATTCTTCCACTAACATAATAAGATGGTTCAAGTAGCTTTACTATTTACACACCACCCTACATTCATACAATTCAACATAATAAAATCACTTTATCATTAACTAAAGCTATGTGCTAGCATCTTTCAAACCTAATATAATGGCACAGTCATTAGACTTGATAATACGATGAGGATACAGTACTGTACGACGATGGACGCTATGAGATGGCACGCTGACCTGTGTCGAGGGAGGAAGTGGATGCTACCGACCCTAAAATATTCACAGCCTCTCACGTGGGGATCTTCTCTTTCAAAATACGTTGATAGCGGATTAAAAATTAATACTAATATATACGAGTTATACTATCATTCTCACCATTTACCCTTCTATTTTATAACACGCTATAATATATATTATCTATACTGACTGTTTCATTTATACAGTTCATGAACACAAGTAGGTTGCTATTCGGTATTTAAATTTAATGTTTCAATTGTTCAAATCCTCCTAGCTACCAATTCTCACTGCCGTAACTACACTTATCTTTACTCACTTTTCACATCTATTTCTTTCTGTATGATCACTCCCATCTTTTTATTAAAAATGGAATATACTTCTTTGACCATGCTCTTAATTGTTTGTAAACCCTTCTAAAGAACATTCTTTTCTCTCAATAATTGTCTTTTTCCTTAACGTTTCAGCTTCTGACACTAACTATCACATTAATCGTATCGCGCGAGTATAACACGAACAAATTAGAAAATAAAAGGGAGACCAGTGTTGTTGCAAAGAAAAAAAGAGGTAAGTGTGTTCAGCTGAATTACAAACAGACTTTTACTAATTTATATATCCTTTTATTTATTCATTGGAAATTGGGTGACAAATATCTCAAGCTTTCCAAATCTTAAGCATAGTTCTTTAAAGTCTTGAAATATTGATTTATTAAGAATTTTATATTTATTACCATATATACTTATGAGTATATATTATACTTAAGCTCTAAGCTTTAAAGACTTTATAGTTATTCAGCATCAATTATCTATTTCCATTCACTTTCTCTTGTTAATTCATACATCTTATATTTTATCATTACCACTATCATTAACTTTTTTTCATTCTCACTTCATTATTATTACGAGTTAGTATATATATAATATATAGCCGTATTATATACTATGGGCTTACTATTTAATAAGTTGGTTTGACTTCCAGGAGCGAAAATTCAATAATTATTGATCGGTTCTATCTGTTGTTATTATTCTTTTTCTTATTCATCGTTACAGTAGAATTAAGAGTTTTTTTTTGTGCGCTACCCTATCGATAACTTCTTAAAACCTAACTCTAAAACCTTACTTACACCTAACATACACTCTAGCTCAATAACTCCTACACGAAAAACTACTAACCTATTCAATTTTTTAAACCTATCCTCATTTAATATACCGGAGGTCAATTGCACTTGTAAATACAGAGACTCATCTTTATCTTCTTATTTTATAACATTTTATTTAATTACTCCATTATATTCCTCCCCTAAAATCAATTATACTAATCACTTCAATCTAAATAATAATTTTTAACCAGTTTGGAGCTTGCCCTTTGAGCCCGTAAATTGATGTATAATTACGTTGTTAAACCTAGTTAATTGATGCTAATGACCACGCTATAACTTGGAAATGTTCTGTATCATCAACTTATTAGTGTATTTATGTACACACTATATATATTTATTATAAAAATGTACTTACCCGATTTACCCGTGTCACTCATATCACTTTTTATTAACTGGAATACCTCCTATACCATCTTTATATCTCCACTTTCTATCAGCATATTCATAATAAGGGAACAACGGCATTTCTCATGATCTTACGAATACAAGGTTAAATGCAACAGCTTAAAAAGGTAATAACAATTTTGCTATATGGTTTTCGGGCGAATCAGCGTATATAAGTCATCTGTGCCACTCCCCTGAAAGACAGCTCTTATCTTACAACATAGATATCATCTCCCTCTTGTTGTCTAAAAGAATATAATAAATAGATAATTTAGGAAAGACGGGCTCGGAGGAGCTTCGGTTTTTCAGAATGCCTTCTCCTCTTTTCAGTATGTCTAATCACACTAATGAATTCCCCTTCATAAGTACCTATTATACAACACCCTTTACACTTAAGCCTCTCCTCTAGATAGTTGAAGTATTTAGTGACTCAACTATAATATTTATTCTTCCGCAACACGCTAGAAAACTGATTACGGTATAATACAACTA
The DNA here is from genome assembly GCA_015478945.1 of Trachelipus rathkii. Taxonomy (NCBI): domain Eukaryota; kingdom Metazoa; phylum Arthropoda; class Malacostraca; order Isopoda; family Trachelipodidae; genus Trachelipus; species Trachelipus rathkii. The sequence goes on along the minus strand of JABUQX010083808.1, from coordinate 74,352 downwards.
GTTATATACAGCTATTTAATTCAGTCTAACTAAACTATATCTTTATGCAGCCTCTTAGGCCTATTAATTTAAGGCATATTACGTTCTTTCTAGCCTAATCTTTCAAATTATTTTATCTAATTTGTACTTAACCAAACATAACTAATAATACAAACCACTAATATAACTGTTTTGCTCACATTGACCATTATAACTTTTCAACGTCCTTTCAGAAGACAAGTTACTCGTTATTTTGTTACATTGGGATAGTATATACAAAGACTTCTTAAGAAAACCATACCTCATTTGAAGTTATGATCCTAGGCAATCAGATAATAACCTCCTGTACCAAGTAACTTCGTCGGGGGTCTTCTTCGTCTTAAACCTGTGGTGGACGACCGAAGAATCGGAAGCCTCACATATACGTTAGAAACCCTTCCTCTGATCCTGGTTCCACACTTCTCACGCCTAAGTACGACTCACGCCATCCAGAGAATTTGGTAATTAATTACAATAGCGTGTATAAACATGAGCCGCGATTAAAAAGTCTACGCACCGCCCCAGGTTCTACTATGGTTCTATGCTTATCACTTCTGTACTTTCTGATACACATATATACGCTTTTTTATAAACACAGATCTCTCTTGATTTTTTCTTCCTACTTTCACACTATCTGATACATGTTTAGTTTTTGTTCTCTACATATCGGTCGGTCCACTCATATCTTTGCGCATGACTTAGATTCAATAATTTTCATATCTCTCTTTCTTTTTATATACATTTCCTCGGCGATTGATTCCAAAAAGGTGAAAAGTGAATTTATGAAATTACTGTTAGACTTCTCTCCTTTGTGAATTCACTTCCTAAAATCTAACGGTTAATTGTAATGTTTCCGTTGATTCTTTTTCTCGTCAAAGGGGACATGCTTTCTTGTCTGTGTTCCAGCTTTCCTTAAGTTCGTAGGCCAAATTTCATACTCCTGGCCTCCTTATCTTCAGCTCATGCCATATCTTATCATGACCAATATATATATCACCTATGAGTTCTAACTCCTTCATCATAAATTTTACTTCTTACTCAGAAATTCGAATTATCACTCACAATTCAATTAGTTTTATCTTTTATGTTAAGATATCCAATTACACTCACTTTAAGACAGTACCTAAGCGTTATAATATATTATTTCCCAATTTTTATCACACAAAAATAAAGTTCGCTTTAAATAAAATAATAACTCCTTTAGTTTAAATTGCAAGTAGCAGCAGGTATTAATTCAATCACTGTTTTTACACACTCACTTTTTGGTATTAGTATTCCCTAAAAATATTTAGCAATCTTTATGATAATTATTAAGTGGAAGTTTTTACATAACGGCGCCAGTATTCTCGGAAAACTATCGAATCGTACCAGGGAAACAGATTAAGGATTCTATTTGGCTAATCAGCAAACGGCATCTTCCGTGTGTCAATTCTTGAATTAACTTATGTTAAGCTGGTACATTTCATTCTGCTGCTTATATAATCCTTTCTCTTTCTCATAAACAAGTAAATACTATAACAATTTAAAAAAAATCATTTAACACAATCTAGCTAGTATCTCTAACATATTTATCGTTCCGCTTACATTATTAATTACAAATTGATGTTAGATCGTCGTTGACTCCTTCTTTCTCTCTCTCAGTGCAAAGAATGTCATTCATTTTGGAACTACACAGTTAAATTCTTTATCTATTAGATAAATTTAATGAGGCAAACTCATTGTTCTCCTTGTTGAGTGTTCGATTGTTTTATTTCATGTCTTCATGCTTCTTCTCTCTAATAAGTTTTGCACACAAAGCTGGTCTATTTCTCCTTAACATCGGTCATCTTCTCAATTATTTTATCCTTTTCTGCGTCACTCTCCCATAGCAATTAAGCACATTCCGTAAGAATGCTACAAGTCATTTACACTGTAAAACTTTATTCATATTGAAACATGAGACGACTCTCTACAGAGAACGATTTTGCTCTACTACACAAAATAAGATACACATGATTACTACCAAAGCCTAAGCAATTCCAATCTAACTTGTAGTCATTTATAATAAATAAGTAATATTACGTTCTCTTAATCTATCTCGAATATACGTTATCTTTACATAATTTTAAGGTTTTAGGTGCTTTTAAGGAATAATAATGCTACTTTATCTTTCATTATTGTCTAATTGATTTGGGTACATTTCACTTTATATTATTGAAGATAACGCACAGCCAGATCCTCTTCACTAACTCAACTTGACATACATCTCAAAGCATTTTTAAAAAAATGTTTATACTAAATACTCTCACTAACATCTACTTTATTGATTTATATTTCCTGGTATCATTACTGTCTCTGATTGATATCCTAATAACTTATTTGCCCGCTAATACACTAAAGATGTAGTTACGTTGATAGACTTCATCACCGAGGTTTCAAAAATCGTATATGTACACCCACTTAAGAAATTAATTTACCTGTGTGAATAATAAAAGCATATATTAGCGGCAACCCTCATATTGTCTGTTACTGAAATTTCATTATTTTACGCTGCATTTTAAACGCTTTACATTTTGTTGCTAGTTTATATCTCTCTCAGTTATATATAGTGTAAAAAAATACTTTTTTTGGTAAAGTATGTTTATCTCTTATATAGTCTGTCTTCTCCGAAATTACTCTTTTTCGGTTATGTTCCGTTAATTCCAAATACTCATTCTCTTATTATTCTTAATCTTTCCATAACTCGAATAACTCATCTTTCCGCCCGCACCTTTCTCCACTTCCAATTCACGACGAGAATTCACACTCTCACGCATATAGTCTTTTGTTCAACACCGCAAAACTTTTTACTAGAAGCGTCTCTGACTTCGTGCAGCGTCTTCCACAGATATTCGTATCTTACATCCCCACCTTATACCATAAATTCACTCTCTCTGTTTCCATAGCTCACATTCATTTCCACTTCTCAGGCATCCCTCTGAAGCGTTGAAGCATACCTTCTTGTTTCTCCCTCTCCTTCCGTTTCACTACTCCACGCTTCTACACTTTGTTTTCGGTCGTCACTTCCCATAGCATAAACCTTTAACCCAGAGCTAAATATCCACCTCAGAGTGTACAGAACTACAAAGCTGCTACGGCTGCTTCGAGCTAAAAAATTCACACTCTTTATAAAATATTGCTTGTGCCTTATCATTTTTTTTTTTTACAACTATACTTACACTGTATTATCTTACATCACATCTTTACATGGCTAAACTAGCTGATTCACATAAGGTATAGTTGTCTGTTTCTCTTCGGTAACGAGTCGCTAATTCTTTCGGATACAGTATCGATATGACGCCTGCTTACACTTGTATCATTTTAGAGCATATTAGATATAATATTATCTCTCACTTATAAGTTCATTTGATTAACAATCCAAAATAAATTGCCTGGACGGTTTAAGTAATATATTAACTAACATATAAAAAAATCACTTTGATAAAACTATAATAAAGTTACTCTTATAGTCTTCATTAACAAAGAGCCCGTTCCCTATGTAATTACTATATATATTAATTATAATACTAAATTAGTTATCTAAAAAATAATAAATGTTATTAAAATAAATAATATGATAATTTATTATAATATAATAATATTAAAATTAAGAATTAAATAAATAATAATTAATAATAATTAAATAAATAATATTATAATTAAATAATAATAAATATACCATTAATTAAATATATTTTCAATATCGGGTATGACTTAATTTCGCATAATTTTATTAGTGGTTTATGTGGTTGGGACGAAGTACGCTCATAACTTATATATATAATTTATATAAACAATTTTGACCTCGTAATATAGAACTAAGTGATTGGTTTATAAGTTATAATGGGATTCTCTGAAAATAATGCTATACCATCTAAAATTCATAATAATCGCCTGCTAACTTTTAAATCAAACTTGGTTTTTTAAATGAAATTAACTGATGGTTAGCAATGTTGTTGGTATGTTAGTTGATGTTTGTTAAAAGCATAATTTTAATATTTCTAAATTAGTTGGTAATGTTGCAGTATCTTAAAATGGCTTCTTTAATGAGGTTAACACGCAAAATTATGAGAGTGTCTTAGTCGCGTCTTATACGCACTAACAAGATGTGGTTAATTCGGTAAATGCTATTTACAACCTACAATGTTAGATCCGATAGAAACTCTAGTGGGTTGTTGCAGGATTCACTTAGTATATATTTACAAAATGAGATAAAGTTTTAAAATGGGAAAAATATGCATATTAAGGTATAGGTATTAGATTAAGAAATATAACCCTAATTGATTTGGGATTAGGCTTTTACTAAACAATAAATAAATTAGTAACATATCATAAGGATTTAATAATAATTATATATATATAAATAATTAAATATAATAATATATTAAATATAATTAATATTATATTTATTCTCTCAAACGTTAAAATATTTAATTGCTAAATCATTTTATTTTTAAAGTATATAAAATTTATATATAATTATGCAAGATTAACACTAGATATATATATAAAGAATATAATTATATATCAAAGATTAAATTGATTCAGTTTAATTAATATTATAATACTTAATATTATATAATTAATATAGAATAATAAATAATAATATATTATAATAAATAAATATATAATAATATTAAATAATATAAATAATTAAATTTAAATAATTATATAAATAATCATAATATAATACCTTAATAATAATATATAAATAATAATAAACTATGAAACTAAATTAATATAAAGTATTAATTAAATTCAAACAACACAGATGTATCAATACTAAACGTTGGTGTAAGGTTAGAAGAATTGTCTTTATGAGTGTAAAAGTATGATTTAGCATTATTTGTCGATTGGTTAGAAGTAAACCGTGATGTTGGAACGTATTATGATGGTTGTATTTAAATCAGTTTATGTAGTAGTTAGTAAGTTGGAGGAATAAGATAAATTATTTACGGTATCAATTAATAGGTTGTTTTTGGATGTGAGGATTTTAGGAGGCGGGATTTGGATTGGGAGAGGAAGGAAGTGGAAGCATTAAGAGTGAGAAGTAATGAATCACGGTAAGACATGGCACCTCTTAAGAGACTTGCAAAAAATCAGTTGAATGTGAATAAGATAGGACTGAAAAACGAACGCTCAGCAAATGTAAGGAACGCGCTTATTAGTGAGTGCAGAGAATATCGGTGGGCATATGCTAGTAGTGTTGGAGGTAAGAATCTTCAACAACTAGTGAGTGGTTGGATGAAAGAGGTGATTGAAGCGGTTAAAAGTATATAAATAGGCGTCGGTTGAATGTGCTACATTAGAAAAGATGAGGCCTTTCAAAAGGTGTTTTGGAATTATATAAGAAGGAAAAATTCCAAAAGGTGCATACGTGGAGGAAAAAGAGGTAAATGAAACAGTTTGGAAGGAGGAGGATGAATGGGGACTTCCAAGGGAATAGGAATCTTTTCTGGAACGTAGCCTCGAAAGGGTCAAGAATGGCAGAAAGGAAAATTCTGCAGGGCATTGAGAATAATGGAAAAGGGATTGGTATTAGTAACTGATGAAATGGACTGAGAGGAGGGAGTGCGGAGGGAACACTTCGAAAACTCTGCATAACATTGACAGAAATGAAGAGGTGATATGAATATGTATGGGTTTTGATGGTGCAGAAGCAAATGTTTTTTTTTGTGGACGTGAAATGATTGATGAATGGTCAATCTGCAGGCATAGATGGAATTACTGATGGAATGATTAAGAATGGAGGCGAGATGGTGGTTTAGTGGATTTGGAAGTTGTGTAACAAAACATTTATGGATGGTATAGTTCCGAGGGATTGGAGAAGAGCAGTAATACTATCCTTATATAAGGGTAAGGGGAATTAGGGTAACTGTAGGAGCTATTGGGGAAATTAGTTTATTGAGCGTTGTTCGGAAGATATATGCTGGCATTTTGGTTGAAAAATTACGTTGACTGACTGAGGAACTAATTGGTGAAGAACAAGGTGCATCAATGGATGGGTGGGTCAAATTTTTACATTGAAACGTATGATTGAGAAAATGACCGAGAAGAAAAATAAATTGTATTTAAGTTTTATGGACTTGTAACAGGCGTATGACAGGATTAATAGGGAAGTTCTGTAACAGGTGCTAGTGATATATGGTGTTGGTGGTAAGCTTCTGAATGGAATCGAAGGTATGTATGGCGATAGTGAAGCGTGTGTAAGAATAAATAGAGTTGTAATTGATTGGTCTAATATTAATAGTGGAGTGAGGCAGGGATATGTTATATTTCCTTGGTTATTTGTATGGTTGAGGTTATTAAAAAATTAGAGGAAGGGGTGGCAAGGGAAGGTGTTAGAATGATGGAGAATGGAAGAGAGTGGAGTGTGCCCTGCTTATAGTATGCGGATGATTTGGTTTTGTTGCGAATTTGAAGAGAGTTTGAAAAGATTGGTTGAGAGGGTTTGGCAGGGTATGTAAAAGGAGGGGTTTGAAATTAAATGTAGCTAAGTGTATGGTTATGGTAGTGTATAAGGAGAGTCCATGGTGTGAAGTTATGTTAGATATTGAGAAACTGGAACAAGTATCTGAGTTTAAATATTTAATATATATGTTGGATGAAAAGGGAACGGATGATGCAGAGTGTAGTAGGAAAGTTATGAATGGTAGGAAAGTAGTTGGTGCAATTAAATCCTTGGTGGATGTGAAGGGACTAAGTCTTGAGTGCACTAGGGTTTTGCATGAGGGTTTGTTGTTACCTGTAGTTGACAGTATGCTTAAGTGCTAGGAGTGTATTGAACTGATGGTTCTTAATAAAAGGTATAGGAATCCAAGGGTTAAGAAAGTGTTCAGATGGAGGCAATACATTTAGGGGCGTGGGGTTTAAGGTTTGTGAGAAGAATTGATGATGAAAATATGGCAAGAATGAACGCTATTAGGAGTAGCTTGGTAGTGGCCTGTGGACGAAAGGCCGTAGTTTGAGAAAAATCAACTAGAGGTTTACTTGAAATGGTTTGTCTATGGAGAGGATGGTGATAGTAGGTTGGTTAAGCGGATGTATAGTGGTGAGTATGTCGGGAATCGATCGGCTGGGAGTTCGAAGAAAAAGTGATTGAGTCTGTTGGGAATCGACCGGCTGGAAGGAGAGAAATGTGAGTTTGGCAAAGGCGAGAAGAAAAGTGCATAACAGGAGTAAATGGTTTGGTTTTGTGAGTGGGTATGGTTGTGAGCTTTGCTTAGAGAATGAACCAAACATTGGCGAGATACCAAAGTGAGGGTCCGTCAGAGTCTCGTGAAACCTCTATGGTGGATTTTTCTTACTTCGACGAGTTCTCAATCATAATGGTATAAATGGGACGGTAAAGGGGGGCTTTCTTTTCGACTCGCGTCATGTTCTTCCACTACTTTTCTGTTCCGGTGCATGCTACGCACCTCACCCTCAATCTGGGGATAGCAGATAATAATAATAATAATAATAATAATAATAATAATAATAATAATAATAATAATAATAATAATAATAATAATAGATGCTATACCTCCTTTAAAAGAACCCTTGACTGAGAGAGGACCTACACCTTTGCGTGGAATATTAATAGCAATCAACCTATATAATACGATTGAGACTTGGTCTGCTATCTTTCGTTGATCGCGATTCTTAACATTGAAAATAGGAAGAAATAACAGCAACAATTCACCGATAAAAACATTTCACCGAAATTTAAAATTCATTTAATATATAATTAACCTAGCCTTACTTGATTTGATTAACCTTACCTTACCTAAATATTTATCACGGTGAATTGAGTATGTCTATATATATGTAGGTGAATGTCTATATATATATATATGTAGGTGAATAGTATATTTTAATGATCTTTTATTTTTCATGCTAGTTCTTCTTACCATTATATATCTCCTTCAGGCTTAGTTACTTATCTTTATATCGTCTTTTTTTTTTATAAAATTTCAGATTTGGAGATCTCGACGAAGAGCAAAAGAATTAGGTATTAAAATTGAGAAAGCAAAACTCGGACAAGAACTTAGGCTGAAAAGGTCACGATTGGAAGATGAAGTAGTCAATTGGAAATCCTCTGGAAGGAAATAAATAAATTAATTAATTAATTAATAAATAAATAAATAAATAAATAATAATAATAATATTATTATACGTGATATTTTTATTATTTATATTGATATTTATATATAGTATTATATATATATATATCTTTCAGTTATGAAGGAATGCAAAGGTCCTTTGAAGCTTAATGTTTATCAATCTTATGCTTGAGGAACCAGATAAAATTCCGTGGCTCGACGGTGCACATTTTTTGGGGTATCGGTTAATATGGCCGATACTTAGCCGATACTTCTTACTTTTTGGGTGAAAACTTATGAGAAACTTTTAGATTCAATAATAAAGTCATAGTTTCGATTAATTATATATATCATACTATATTAAATTTAAATATAATATAAGATTGTAGTATAGTATAATATATATATGTATATATATATACTATATATATATATATATATATCTTATATATTATATATATAATTATATATGTAGTATATATATATATATTATATATATATATATATATAAATATATTATATATAGTATATATAATATATAGTATATATATACTATATAAACGTATAAACTTCATAAGGTATATTATATATATAATATATATATATATTATATATTATATGATATATATATATATAATATATATATTATAGTATGTGAATTATGCAGGAACATACATAGTATATTATATATATATTATATATTTATATATATATACATAGCTAGTACTAGGTTATGTTCTTTTTTTTTCCTTCTACTGTCTTTTTAACCTTAGATTTTTTAGCAGTTTCTCCGAACTTGGGTTTTTAAATCGTACGATTTACCTATTTGGATAGCCAGTTATTATAATTTATTGCAGATTTTAGCTTTCTCAGCTATACGTGTATTTTAGTTGATCAGATAGTTTTTTTTTATTATGCTTTTTTGTGTACGGCATTTCGTGAGGTGTGTGAGTGCGCTCGAGTGTTTGTTTAAACTTTCTGGATTATTCTTATTTCAGATATTTGCTGTAAATATGGTTTTAGCGTTTTAAAAATTTAAGGTTTTTAAAATTTAGGGTTTTAGCGTACAAATATTTTTCCTCATTCTCCTTTGGTTTTTGTTGTTTATTTGTCTGTTTTTTTTTATGAGTTGGTGTGTGCGTGTTTGAATAGTAGATTTGCAGCAGGCGGCGGGCTTTCTATTGACTTTACCAACATCAGTGGCTTGCACTCTAACTTGCATCCGTGGAAATACCACTACTTTGTAACTCTAAGCCTAATTTTTTGCTCTTGTCTGGGACCCAGATTGGCTAAGAATTCATCCTCTAACTCGTTTAATATATAAGCAGACTATAGATCTATTTTTCATAATTTCCGTCTATGGGGTGGAGTATGTGCCTATGTAAACATAGACACTCCTATAACACGTCTCTCGAGAATCTCTAATCTTCAAACTTCGATGTTCTGTGTTAAAGATCTGTCTTCCTTCACTGCAATAAAACTGTGCTTCTGTTTATTGTTACTCCTAACAGAACACGGATTTTCATGCCTTTTTTTGATTACTTACTACTTCTCACGAAATTGTTATATCTTCTCATCAAATACTGAGGTCCTACTATGTTAGGGGATTTCAATCTGTACACAACACTGAATGGATGGGTTCCTCTCTATACTGATTTAGGTGGGGAGGAAGCCGCAACATTCAGCATTTTCAACGATCTGGAGCAACTATTAAAGAACCTACACACACACATTCCGGATCGTCCCAACAATTCTTTGACAACACTTTCGACGCTCATCGTTGTTCCTAGCCCTTCTCTCTATAAGAATACAAGTTACCACCTTGGCTCATATCGTTGATTAAAACTCTGACTGGACCACAACCATATATATACTCTTCTAATATAAATAACTTCACCAACAGCTCGAATCTGCCCTTTGCGGTTTTTCTGGCACTTTTTTGATCGGGCCAATTGGGGGGCATTGAGCCGTTGCTTTCTAACACTTAACTATAACTGGAGTGATTGCTTTTACATTGAAGACGCTTCAGCTTCTGCGATAAAGTGGGAGCTGTAATCGTTATGGGATGAGCGCTCAAGGTTCATTCCTTCTCGACTAAATCTTTTCCTCCTTCAAAATCATGGTCGATGCATGTTTGTTTCTGGCCATTCGAGGGCTACGGAGACAGTGCGATAATCGAGGGGTGGAAAAATTCTCATGCTCCTCTGTCACTGTCTTGCCTAATTTTCATTCAACGCGCTAGAAATCGTTCCCACAGTGGGTTCTCTTCCGCGAGCAAGCGAACTTTTCCATTAAACGAAAGTGCGCTGACTCCTTGGTTCTCACTCTGGACAATCTTTCTGGCCTCGGGGCTTTGCAAAAAACAATCTTCTAAACAACTTCTGTAAAACATCCTTTCCTCACTCTTATCTCGCTCTGCACTGGGTTCTTGTTGCCCTATAGCTTTCAAACTGAAAAGGCAATCTCTTTGGCCTCCTATTTTACTCTAACTCAATCCCTGGAACGATTTCTGAATATTCCTCTTCCTACTTTTTCTTCTCTCACGTGTCCCTTGCCTATTACCTGTGATTACATATGATCGGTGCATGGGCTCCTGAATCTATGAACGTTAGGAAGGCTGGTGGCCCGGATGGCATTCCTACCTCTGAGTTTTGAGAGAGTGTTACTTCCCGTGCTGACCACCTCGTTCACTCTATTCTCTTGTTTCAATATTGCCCTTCCACCGGGCGCCGCGGGCGGCTTCTCTTTTGCATTCTCAGTGTTTGGAAGGCCGCATATTCTGCAACTATTTCGCGAAAAAAAGTGACTTTTCCCGCTATGATAATTCTGACTATTATGCAACGCTTTAGATCTCACTTGTAATTCTATTCTAGATCTTTGAACCTTTATCACCTCTCAACTTCCTAGTATCCATCTGGAATCTCATTATCTTCTTTCGGATCATCAGTAAGGACTTTCCCACTCGAGGTCTACTGGCGATATACTTTCTATTTAACAGATTCTATGGTTTTCCGCCCTTAGGAACTACGGGACATCCTGTGGGTGGCGCTCGACATATTCAAAGCATTTGACCGGGTAATGCACGCTGTCACTGCTCTTCAAGCCTCCCTCCTTTGGGTTTCCCTTCTCTCTTTTCTTACTTATGTCTAGATTTCTTTCAAATCTCTCATTATCGGCTGTTGTTGATGGGGCAACTTCTTTTTCTTTTTCTGTCAATAGTGTTGTTTCATCAGTGTTCTGTCTTATCTCGTACTTTCTTTGCCTACTTTTCATTAATGATATTCCTCACCTGCACATCTAATCTACTCACTCACATGCCAATGATTCGACCCTTCATTGCTTGTCAACTCTTTCAATTTTGCCCTATCTTTTACTTCTAGTAGGATTGTAGCTCTTGTCCCTAATCTTTCGATTCTATTCCCAATCGTTTTCGCAAGAATATCAGATAGCAGTTGGCGCCCTCTTCGGGTTTGCCGAATCGTTTCATTCCTTTGGAAACCCAATTTCTTCAATCTCCCTCTCTAAGGTTCTCTCGTCTCTCCTGTTGGCAATATAAACATCCTTGGACTTAACATAAACAAAAAAATGTCTTGGAAAACCTCAACATTCACCACACCGGTTTGCTTTAGGAGCCGGCCTCAAATAAACGGGTTCCCTGTTCTTAGACTCGTGGGATTGTTGTTTTCTCTTCGGTCAGTTACTCCAGCTATACAAGGGTCTAATCCGCCATTTTATGGAGTACTGTTCTCATATCTGGGGGGGGCTCTGGTTTCACCCGGCTTTTGAATAGGGTCGAGTCAAAGGCCAAAAGACTTATAAACTGTCCTGTATTTCTAGTTCAGCTTGACCCTTCTCATCTTGCAACGCGACAATGATGTTCTACCTCTTTTCTATAGGTCCGTAAGGGCGGTGCTAAGTACTTCGAGGGATACTTTCCACTCGCGTAACTCACCACCTTTAAGACTTATTATTTAGTAACTCCAGACTAGTTCGTCTTAGGTGCTTCCTTTCCTTCCTGCCAGCCTCTGTTCTGTGCGTTCTTTTCCATCTTTCTGATGTTTTCCTAACTGCAATTTAATCATCCCTCACTTTAAAGTCCGAGTTTGTGCTCATCTGCGTAACTTTGCGTTAGATGAATTTTTGAGGCGTCAACACCCCTTCCTTGCATAGGGTTCTGGCCCGTGAAGACGCGGTTCACAACTAATAAAAACAAAATTAAATAAACAAATGCTAAATAATGAATTCAATAAGCTAGCTGAAACCCAACAAGAGAATGGTATCTCCGACGGTGAACAACTTATAGAATGTTTTAAATAGCATAACCGAGGAGCTTGCTCGCGTTGCCAAAAAAAAGATTCACAGAAGTGCGAAGGCCGCTTAATCAGCAACCCTTGGAAGCAGCACTGATGTTGACGGATGGTGTCTTTCAGGAAATAACCTACTGAAGATGAAGAGGATTTTGGATATGTTCGACTTTGATAAGTCCATGGCCGATTGCATTGACATCTCATTTTCCCTTCAACTAGGATCACCAAGGAACCCCATCGAAAACAACTGAAGAGACAGTCATCCAGGAGCAAAGATAATTCAAATTTGCAATCTGTGAAAGGGGAGATGAGGCTCTAAGAACAACCAGAGATGCTGCTTACAAGAAGAGAATCCTTTCACTGTGGTGGGCATGCCAAATTGGCCAAGTTTTCATATTATCAGTGTTTTCAAAAAGGCAAATAATTATCAGCGTTTCCCTCATCAGTCCAGAGCAGAGCGTATATTTAGTGTAGGTTGGAAATGTAAACACCCCAAAAAGGAACAGGTCTCGCCAGATACTAGTGACAAGCTTAATGTTTTTGAATCGCACAATCTAAGAATTTTTGAATTTGAATATTGAATGATATCTATCTTTCATCTTAAAGGAATATGTTATTATCATGTCATGTTTGAGTAGTAGTGTTTTTTTTAGTTTTGTCTTTTTTAGTCTGATTAATTGAGGTCTCATCTTCATTATTTTTATTCTTTATATTTACTCAGCTTGTTAAAGAATCTTCTGTACATTGCTAATCCCGTGTTTAAAACATAAGCTAGAGCTAAACCTTTGTTAATACTTACTGAAAATGGAAATGGAATATTTAAAATAAACTTTCAATAAACATAAAAAAGTTATTAATATTATATTTGTCTTTATTATTCCTTAAAGATACTATTTTAATTTATAAAATAAATATACTTGGGCCAGTGGCGTAACTAAGAGTCATATGGCCCCCCCGCCAAAGTGGAAATGGGGCCCCCCTTGGACCATATACTATATTATATGGTTTATAATATTAGGGTCTATATATATAATAATATATATATTATATATATATATATATATATATATATATATATATAATATTATATATATTATATATATAAATTAAATAAGTAGAAAAACTTACTTATCACCATAGTATTATATATATGTATATGGCTTATACTGCCGTGATTCTCAGATTAGTACTCCTTTTTATTGTAGAAATTAGATATTTGCATATAAAAGTAATGACATTTTTGGAATGAGTATGTAAAAATGAGTAATAAATGTCCCTTAAAAGTGTGAAAAAACGTGTTTAAAGACTGGTTTCAACTATTGTTGTTTGGGACAAAAATTTAATCACATTCTCAAAAACAATTTTTTACCATTATTTTTATAATGTATTATTATATTTTTTTTTTTTGTTTTATCTTAAATTTTAAATATTTCCCTCCCCTCCTCCAAAAATAAGTATCAATCTAGTTAATTGATATTCATTAAGTATATAGATAATATATACTGATATATATATAAATATATATAGTATATATATACTATATTATATATATATATAATATATATATTCTTAATTATATATAATTAGTATATATATATATCAAATATTGATTCGAAGATATAAATTAAGACATAATTTTATAATATATACAACGAATATGTATATGAAATAAGAAATGTTAACCTACCACAACCATTCGTGATATTCTGTTCTCGTGCATTGTTAAACAATACTTCGAAAGGCATGAATGCTTTCCTAAAAGTATCACCCGAAAACGTTTTTTTTTTGTGGCTTCATTTATCGCCCATGTAATTTATTTAACCACTTCTCTTTTATGTATGCAAAAGTACGTACATGTTTTTCTATTTTTTTAAATTATGCTTAATAAGCCATCTGAACCTTAGCCTTGTTTTGTGTCATATGTATTATTGCTAATTCCCATAAAAAGTTTTTTATTAATCTTTGTTCATTAGTGGTAAATTTTTCATTTTTGCTGATTCTCCGTTTTATGTTATCGGTACTTCGTCAAATACAACTCTCGTATCTGGCTGGTACACAAAGTCTGGATTAGCTACTGTTAGGCAGCTGTTTTCGTTACGAATAAAAATTTGCTAAATCTTTAAATAGTTTTTACTCATATTTTTCATTTTCCACTTCTGTTAGTCACTATCGCTTTCGAAGGTGATTAAATTGTTTTTCATATAACCTCGAACGATAAATTTCAAATCGTATTTTCTACCAGTTTTTGTCGTCCTTATTTTGACAACTATTTCATTTCGTAGCTCTCTGCTATTCGCGCAGGAAGCAAGAAATGAAAATAATTCATTATCATTGTTCATGCTAATAAAACGGATAGTTATCTGTTCATATTTTAATATATACAAGAGATTTGCTGAAAACCCCCTATTAAAGTCTTATGGCTCTTTTCAATGGGTCTTCAATTTCTTTTCAATTAAGATTAAAAGCTCAATCAAACAAAACTTTTTTAATCTTGTAATTTGACGTCCTGAAAAAAATTTTTTGCTTCAATGTTCCAATGATAAGGTGCTATCTCCGAACTTCTCTCAGACTACATCTTCACAAATTTTGTGTCTTTTCAGCTCAATATAGGTAGTTTTTGCATTTTTGCTTGTCCTCAATAGGTTACATTGCTTTTCATGAAGATCTGATTTACAGACTTTTAAATGCAAATATTTTTGAGACACCATTGATGCTTTCCAATACTTTACTTAATGAAACACAAGACAGAGGAATAAAACTCAAATTTTCTAACTGCTTCCTGAGACCAAGGGCTTTGTTTCTTTCACTTGACTTTTTACTCATAAATATCAATCACTTGAGATAAGAACTGCGAAATACTTTTCAATTGTTTTTTTATTGGTTAGTAAGACAAATCATAACTTGGATGAACCACCTGTTGGACAACACACATTTTTTAGTGTTTTTGGTGATGCATTCGTTATTCTGAGTTGATACAGCTGTTAATTCTTGGCCACTACCAGCTGTACTAGAATCCTGAAATACATTTATACTTTTTCCAGATTGTCATAAAAATTTTTGAAGAGCCATTATATCTTTACAGAATCATTAAGATTAAAATTTAAATTATGACCGCTGGCACAATGAATGTATTCATGGCATAATTGGAACAATTTTTCTTATACTAACGAACAAGCCTGAAGTCCTGAATATTTCTCTCGCATATTTGCTCCGCCATCATAGCCTTGACCTCTGCATTTTTCTAAATTTAAATGTTAATAAATTATACTAATACCTTAATTTATTATGTTTTTTTACAAAATTTTGCGGCACTGGCTTTCTTTGTTATGGTTATAAAAACTCCCCTACTTTCTCAAAACATATTTTTTGTTTCTTCAGGGGAGGTGCACAATAACTATTTCTTAAGGCAACGGCCCGCAATTTTCACGACCTCCAAAAAAAATGAACATAATCATTCGATTTTCACGATTGTGACCGCTTACATATAACACCCAAATGTAGCTTTTTTTGCCGTTCTAAAACGTTGTTTTCTGGCGGTTTTTTCTGTGACTGTAGTATTCTTTCAGAATTCTTTAATTTTTTCAAAACCATGTGTTTTGACATTTTCTTCGTTTTTATCAACTTATCCTAAGATTTTTTTACTCTAGCAAATGACTTCAAACCTTGTATAATATTGCATAGAATAGGTTATCCATTGCCTACTAACTTTATTAATCTTCATCATAGGTATCAAAGAGGATTTTTTCGAATTTTTTGAGTTTTGGCTTGCTTTAGTTTTATCAATTTTTTTCAACTTCATTCAGTCATTTTAGATTTGGAAAAGTTTTAAAAATTTGCGATATTTTTTTTTTTTCCTGTTCGGCGCGAAGTGGATGAAGGGATTTTCCATAAGGATGCTCTTCTCATAGGGGTAGTTACTGCTGTCGGCCACCTGTTGCTTTTTTTTCCGACTTGTTTCTCAAAGGCCAGTGGGCCGGTTTGATCATTTTTTTTTTTTTTAATAAGGATTCCGTCGGGGAGAAGGCACAATTTTGGTTACGACCCATAATTGTCTTTTACTTTAGTGTTTTAAGTAGCACAATTTGTTCAGATAAGGTGGTCAGGTTTGTTGATCTTATGGTCTTTTCGGAGGGAGGCCGACAGGTGGTGGAGAAAAAGAGAGCCATTTTGAAAATGTTTTAAAAATACGAGTTTTCCTTTGTGAGTATCTGTGCGCTAAAGAGATTATGTCTGAAGTACCACGAAGCCACTCGCTATATCCTTCTCACGCGCATCACTAGCTTCAATTGATTCCAACAAACAAATATCGTTTTAATAGCAGAATGCTAGTCCACGATAAGCGTAACACAAAATATATGCAAATCTCTTCAACTGACCGAGCTATATAATGCAATGAAATGCAATAAGTGCTAAATAGTGATAGTTTTGGCCTATAATACACGATATTTTTTTTTATACTTGTCCGATTAACATCAATTTCTTCAGGGCTTGTCACCACCGTAGCAGGTGGGCTGGCCGCGAGATGGCAACTGGTTGCTCATAGTTGTTTATGCCGTTAAATGCTTGAGATATAGGTGAGTACACATACTTTTTATTCTGTCCTATATCTTTTATATGATATTAGTGCTATATATAATTATTATACGTCTATATAATATATATACTATCATAATATTATATTATATATCTATATATTATTATCTTATTATGATATATTATATATATATTATATTATATATCTCTTTATATATCTATTAGTCTATGATTTCATTTCTTTTCATATCTTTTTAATATAAAAAAACTGATTAATCTATATATATTATATTGTGTAAAATATTTGTTTTTTTTTCATACTATTTTATTTATTTTATTATTCGTCTTTTTCGGGGCTGAGTGCGTCTTCGGCACGGCCATTGAGGTGCGGGGCCACGCCGCAGGACAGGGCGAGTACCATTGTGCCGTAGACCGTGGTTTTGTTGCCTCCGTTAACCGTTGACAAACTGCTTAACCACCGGAGCAATTATCCCATCATAGACTATTACTGGCACCGAGAACTGGATCAGATTATGAATAAAAAAGATGAACACACTTCGGGACCCAGGATAATTATTAAGTGAAAAGAAAATATTCCATCATTATATAGTATTTTCTTTAAATAATAACGTGAATCGCGCATATAACAGGGAATTACAGTCAATCCTGTTGCGCTTCAGCAGTACTATCCGATTGGTTTCGACATAAATGTTCTCTGCTTAGATATTATAATGTGTTTATTTTTTATTTTTTTTTTGTTTATGGCATCTCTTACTATAGAACTTGCATTGGATCTCCGACTTCTGCAAACTTTTCATAGAAAAAAAAAAATCGTTACCTTAATTAAAGTATCGGTATCGTATCGTATCGGACCCATAAAAAAATCAGAGTATTTCGTCGAGTAACTTCCTAGGTAGGTTATCGAGCGCTCGGCATTTTTTCTGGTCCCCAGTCGATAAGATATAATGCCAACCCTTAACCTTATTACTACCCTATATATATACTACTCTTAGATGAGCAAAACTGGGTGGAGAACTAGTATATACGGCCTCACTATTATTTATATATCACCTATCATAACCATATATATATATATACTAAAATTTGTGATATAGTCAAACGTGGAGTAGAAACTTTTTTTGAAAGCCCACTTTTATTTTTTACTATTTATATGTGATTTGGGCATCATTATATTTTGGGCTTTTGCCTTATATATTTTATTTGGGCTTTGTGAGACCTTTATTGCTCTTTATAGACTACTATATTTGTGCCTTGGACTTATTTTAGGAGGGCGGGCACGCTAAATTTATTTTTTGAGGTACGACACTTTTTGGGCACCCTAACATCTTTTTGGGCAATGCCTCATTTTTGGAACCCTACTTTTTTGAGGCATGAGTAGGAGGGTAGGCTATGTCCTACTAATTTCTTATATTTTTATGGGTGAGAATTTTAAATAAAGAAAATTAAATGGTAAAAGTATACTGCTTTTGGGCCCCTCTATAACGACACACGGTTAGTGTTAGACAGATTTTGAATATAAATAATGAACAGAAAAACAATGTTTGTTTTTGCATAAATTAAAATGAAAACCACTCACTCACATCATCAGCTACAATAGCACAGATATTATTTGTTTAAGATTGTGGCATTTAGAAATTCCTCTTTCCTTAACTCTGATCTACTGAGAAGTAAAATTGTTACTTCGACTCTTTCTGGTTACGGACGAATGAATGTTATTGGGCCCTTTTGGCATCACAGTTATCACAGGTCGATGCGTTGTTCGGTTTTTTTCTGTTCCGGTCTAAACTCCTATAATCGAAAAAATATAGGGGGGTCATTGTTATTAGATGCTGTGCTGAAAACTTGAGCGAGAAGTCAGTTATCAGTTTGTTTGAAATCTTTGTTATATTTTGAGAACTTGCACTTACATATTATATATAGGTCCATACACTTGTTTAAGTGTATCTGCCTTGTATCTTAATGCTATAACTTTTCTTCAAATATATGGTGAAAATAATTTCTCCCCTTATATGTTCAAGTCATATTTTGTATACTATAACACAAAAAGCCTTTTGAATTTACAATCTTATCTATATAAAACTTCGGGCCACAGTGCTTTCATTTTGGCAAACAGCGTTCTCCATTTGGAGCCTTCTGATCAGTTGCCTAGGGAGAAAATGACTCATTGTATCAGTTGTGGTGTGTAGACTTAAGTCCTCAAAAGTTCTATTTAGTAACTACTTGATATACAGTACCTAATCTACTTTTTTGCCTCCACCCCCGCTTTTCCTACAATACTAGAGGATAGGGAATAGGCTACGTTGTATACTATACAGTTCCTAAACTTTAATATTTACAGTGTTTTTCTGCACCTCGTGTTTTTTTCGTATAGCATAGTACTTAGTTATAGTAGATACTTCTCATCACCACACCCTTGGACCCCCTACCATACACCTCACATACATATATATATATATAATATATATACCCATTATATTATATATACCCAATATTGGCATTGAATACTACTTATAATATAGTATAATATATTATATATCATATTATAACTACACATCACACGGCCCTTTACACACTATATTACTCATTACTAACTTATAATATACCTACATTCCTTAATGACACTTATATAACATTTACGTTACAATAATCACTTTTTATATCATTAACTCTGCACTTATCACAAAGTGCTAATGTTACATTCAACAGGTACGCACTGATATATATATATATACCTCGCTGTGGAGTGAGGCTCAGTACAATATATACCTTTGGTGGTTACTAATGGGCTATTTTGTGAGCTATCACACGTATCATTTATTTTATGTTCCTTATTACTCCATTTATTGGGTGAACTTTTAAGCCGCTTTTTTGAATGGTGAGTCTTATTATATAACTATAATGTTTGACCCATGATATATTTTGGGGTTATAATGTATATATATTTTAGCATTCATATTTTATATATAGCCATATATATATGATATAGTCCTCCGGGTTTTTATTTTATTGAACTACTACTATATAGACTTATCTTACATATATGTGATGGCTTTGATGGTATATCTCACTACCATTACACCGTAATGATATCTAGGTAGTATCACACTCATCTAATTAGTATATGTTTATTGTATTTACTACTACTCCTATATTGAAGTGCATGATTAGTCATGTGGTACAGGTGGAGTGCCAGTTGAGTGCCATTGAGTTGCAATGAAGTCTATATGATGATGCAAGTTTTAAAGTCAATGAGTATGAGCCATATGATAGTTACGCTTCAAGTTGGGTGTAACTCAATAAATACGTGCCTAATAGTTGAGTGGTAGTCCAATATAGTTAGTATAACTGAGTGTCAATATGTTTCCAGGCCTTTCTTTCATACGGTGAGCTCTACCTTGGACGCTTTTAGTAATAGCTCTTAATATTGGGTATCTATCACCTCTACGGTAACTTATCTAAGTATAGGTAATGTAGGTAATTCGATGTGTTAATATTATCATATATTACTGCTAAGAATTTTATCCTACTCTACACTGGTATTAGTTAATTATTTATATATTATATACACTTATGATGACATAGATAATCTATTCTAAAGAGGGTTAATAACTCTCAGTGAGTTAGAAGACGTGAAGTAAACACGTTATAGTCCGAGTCCGAGTCCGTACAGTTATGAATAATACATACACCTAGTATAGGCGATTAATAAACGCTCACGCCGCGATGTATGCGTAATAGCAGGCACTGAGCATATATTTCGTGTCGTAAAAACCATATTCGATATATATCACGCCTTGATATATGCAGTGCTGTATGTCCGTCAGACAGCTCAAATTAAATTCCCTATAGCGTGATATAAATAATCAAGAAAAAAATATTATTAGTACTATTATATATATTATGTATATATAATTAGGTAATAATTTCAAATATTATACTGAATTATTATTATCTAGTTCATTAATACTAATGAAGTCCTTTTACAATTGTTTTTAAGGAAAGAAAATCTTTCGAATATTTTCTATTAAAATAACATTACGTTTACAAAGTTCTTAAAGAGTAAATCAAGTAAAATCATAGAGGTGTTATTTAACTAACTAGGGGATTTATACGTATTAGCTTTGTTTTTAATGAGCTTTATAATCACTGCTTATTACTCTCTTGCTTTAACTGTTAAATATATAACATTACAGTACGCCTTTAAAGCAGTAAAATCAGGGTAATTAATAGAGGTGTTACTAACTCTAGGGGATTATATGCTTTTGTTTGTAACTTGGTTTACTGCTTTCATCATGTTTTTAATGGGCTTTAACTCAATATGTTTTACCTGCTTTAATAAATTACTGAGTTATGATAAAACTAATCATATTTTATTAAACATTATACTAAAGCAGTAAATCAGTAATCGAAGTGAGGTGGTTACTAAGGGATTAGTATTGCTTTTTTGTTTTAACTGCTTTAACTGCTTTATATCTGCTCATACTGCTTAATTTTATGCTTTTAACTCACTCGTGACTTTACTTGTTTAACTCTCTGCTTATAAAACTTTTTTGGCTTAATCTTTCTGCTTTAAGGACTCTGGCTTTAAATCATCTAAGCATTATAGCTGCTTTAATACTACTCTGCTTTAACTTATGGGCTCTGAGTGTCTATTAGCCAACAAAATCACGTATATACTTTACACTATAACATTGAGGTTTTTCTTTTTTATAAAATGTCTATTTGTGTGTGTGTGTGTGTGTGTGTAGTGTGTGTTATTGTGTGTGTGCTTTTTGGAATTTTTATTTTGGTAATGCGTAGAAATCATTGATTTTTTTTATATAAATGTGTATATATATAGATGATCTGTTAAGAATTTAATTTTTATACAGTTTAATAGGTAAAATTTTGCCAGGCAAGATTTTTCAAGGAAAGAGTGAACAAAAGGAATCTTTTTTTCCAACTGCAAATTCTGCGTACAACCACATAATTCAATCAATTTACTTCAATTATATATCACTGAAATAGTGAGCAGTCTCTAGTGTGTTGTCATAATATTTAAGCAAATATGACAAAATCAAAAATCCAGTTTCTTTTTAATAATATTCGACAATCAAAATACCTGCAATTGAGTTGTATAAATGGAGGACATGTCAACATAGTAAACTCTTTTTTACTAATTTGCTCCTTTCAGTTTGGCTTTATTTTTTTATTTCAGAATCAACTTGTCCAGAGTCTTTTTCTTCTTCATAAACAAATACTTTTAAGGGGCTCTCATAATAAAATATTTCAAGATTGCATAATTATATCATCTAAACGTTGGAGGCACACAATATGTCCTCTCTCTCTTCTCTTATTTACTAGGACGCATTACCGACGAACACTACAATTTCTAAAGTCAGTTTTGTGTACTATCGTGATACTTTAACATGTGGGTTATAGATTGTTGGATGTCACTCTCACTATTATTTTGTCGCACGCCGCAAATATCATGTTACTAGGAACATAATAAATTTACTCTGGTGTATCGCTCATATACTTATATATAAACTATATATAATTTAGGATAATTATCCTGAGTATATAGTTTGCTACGGTGAGAATGATCCTCAAATAGGTTTATTTATCACAGTACTCTTACCATTTATGTCTTATATTTATATACTCACCATCTGAGTCCTCCCATCACTCATATTACTATAATATAGTATGAATGTATTTATACATAATACAATTATTTAAAGGTTTTCATAGAATCCATTATCTATTAGTGATAGTACTTATATACGATTAGGAGAGGAGAGAGTCGGCTGGTTTTCTCTTCTTTCTCTGGCTTCAAAACGCACAAGATTAATACAAGAAACATAAAATTGAAGCAGAACCGCAGGATGAGAGAGGAGAAACTGAGAGGCGAGCACGAAGTGGAGCATTGAGTATGTAGGAAGAGGAGAGAGAGGGTGAGTGAGTAGACGAGACAGGAGGGTCCGGTAGGGTCTGAGAGGCCTTAATGAGAGACCCCGAGTGATGACCTGACTGACGCAGACCTGTAAGAGACGAGTCACGGTGAGTAGAGTTAGATGGAGATAGAGAGATGAAGAGGAGAGAGAGAAGAGAGAGAGAGAGCGGACAAGAGAGGAGACAGTAGAGCGAAGAGGTTTTTTTTCGCGCCATGTGAATGGGGCTGGGCCCACTTTTCCACCCAACACCATATTAAAATGGGACTTATTCGGATTTTTTCAGCTCTAGTTACAGTCAGGCAATGCACATTTTCTCGCGTATTTATTTTGTTTGACCTCTAAATTTATTGACAACACCGCTCTCTCAACCTACACAAATTAATTGATTATTTAGCGCGTTTTTGCTTTTACAGGAATGTGTTCTTGTATTTGCCCTCGCCATTCGCATAATAAAAATTTTCGATTTACGACGGGAACAATCTTATGCTTGTCAGTATATGATACTTGTAAGATCAATTTTATCCACTTTTCACTCAAGAATCATATACAAAATAAATTAATTGAAATCTAATATGGTCATGAAAATTCTATAAGTTTTGCATCTTTAGTCGGTCTTGAACGTGGGTAAACTTCCTATCAGATCATATTGATATTTTAGGAGAAGTGATATTTATTTATAATAATATACAATATGTTTCCCGGTTTTGTTTATAAAGAAACATTTTTATCATTTTAGCAATAATTAATCATTAATCGATATTAAAAAAGAAAGTTAATTATTCCAAATATATCATTTTATATGATAAGCATAAATATTCCTCCTAATAACTAGATTGTTGATTTTTTACGTAATCTTTTTATGTATTGAGTTATTATATTTGACTCATAGCGGTGAGTTATGTGATCTACCACATTTCCCTAAAAACTACTATATAATTTATTTTTTATTTATTTATTATTTTTTCTTTTTGTCAGTATATATAAATATTTTGTATTATATATAAATAAATTTATATGTATATATAGTATTAAGTAATAATCATATATTATTTTTTATTATGTTTATATCAATAGTGAACGGGATGAAATTTTTCAGGGCAATAATGATGATGTTGTATTATATAACCCTGCGCAGCCCCATCCGAATTCGCCAAGTTTTCCCTCTCGAGCTCTTTACGCCTAATTAATGAATAATTTGTTGTCCATTATATTATCCTATTTCAATATAGCTAATATGTATATTTTATTAAAAAAAATTTATTTATGTATATAAATTATGATTATTTATTATTGTTTTTATTGAAAATATAATATTTGCTAATTGGTATATAATAGTTTTAAATATAATAAAACTTTATTCAATATTAACAATATATGAATAAAAAGATTATCTTATTTAAGTAATAAATAAATAAGAAATTGCATTTATTATTTATGACCCGATTACTATAATTGAAACAAAAAGTGTAAAAATAATTATTTTATATTATTAGTACTACATCATTTACACCACTTGAAACAGAAAAAAAATTATTCATAAAAATTTAATCTATTTCTAAAATTCTAAAAATAATAAAAAAAATTAGGAGTGATTATTGGAATTAAATTGTGAATTACATAATATACGCTCTGAGTATACATAAAATACGATATATTTATTTATAGTATATTATATATTATGTTACTATATAAAAAATAATATATTATCTATAACACTAACTAATATAAATAGTATACTCTTATATATATATATATATATATATTATTATATTATATATAATATTACAGTATTAATTATATATTTTATATATGATTTTTATATTTTTATAAAGGAAATAAATACTTTAAATTTAAATATTGACATTAATAATATTAGTTATAATCATTTCTTCTATTATATACATGATAGGTTATAGCTAGATTTGTGTATAGTGTATACATAATAGGGATATTATAAATAATAGTATACGAAATCATTTACTTAGGAGGTATATATGTAAGTATTAGAGTGTAGGAAGTATAGTATGTCTAATATAAATAGTACATAATATAAATAGTACATAGTTAGATAACCGTATGATTTATATGCATTTGAGAAATTTATATTGAATATAATATATAAGATTATATATTTAAATCATTACGTTTGAACGCAGAAGATATTGTATTGAGTTTTCTTGAACCCTGGGTGTTTCACCAGTTTTTCTAATAAAATCGTAAAAAATTGTGACATGATATATATATATATATATATATAATATATTCTTATAGTATATATATATAATATATATTACTATTATTATTATATAATATATATATATATATAATATTAATATATATATAGGAATAACATGGGGGTGAGCCAAAGAGTAGGCAAGGGGGCTCTTGCCTACGCTGCTAGGAAGGAGCGTGACGCGGCCTTCTCACCCTCACCATGCTGGTTTGTACGGCCCTAAATCTTGGTGCGAAATAAACAAAAAACTGATCCCTTATATGTTTGCCAGAACCGAACGTTTTTTAAGCGGCTTTATTGGTAGAAACCCACCGAAGGATAGTAATTACTACGTATTATAAACTTACCTTTTTTTAATTAGTTTTTAATTATTTTTCGTTTCCATATTGGCTTGAAGTCAACTAACTAGCTGTGTGCTTTTATACAGCTAGCTTATTTTGACAGTATTCTCGCGACGGCAAGCTCTACAGTATGTTCGATAGCATTTTGCGGCTGATAAAGCTGCTATTATATATATATATATTATAATATATATATAGTTTATATTATAATATAAGTATATATATCTATATATATATATATATATATATAGTAATATCATATAATTTAATATATATAATATTATATTTATATATTATATATATATATATACTATATATATATAATATAATATTATATAAATATATATATATATATAAATAATAGTTATATATATATATATAATTTATTTATATATATATTAGTATATATTATATTATTAAGTATATATATTATATGATATATATATATATCGTAACTATTTATAGTGATATACAATATATATATATATCTATATATTTATATATTGAATATATATATATATTAATATTATATAGTTAATTATATATGTATATTATATATTATATATAATATTGATGATATAATATATATATATTATATTTATAGGTATATATAAATATTATATATATATTATATGATTATATATATATAGTTAAGTTATATATATATATATATATATGTATATTATAGTTAGGTTTATATATATTATATGTATATATATATTATATTATATTACGTATATATATAGTAGTATATATAATTATATAGTATGTATATATACTATAATATATAATATTATATATACTCTACCTCACCGCTAGTATTGTTTATTATATGATTAAGTATGTAATAGTATACTATGAATATATATGAAGGAAGCAGCGTGAGAGTATGTTGGTTACATAGTAGTATATGTATATAGTATATAATATATAGTATATAATATAGTGATATAGTTTAATATATCTGTATTATTTGTATCTTCATGATATAATATAGTTATAGTGTATGTGAGCTATATTAGGGGTAGATTTATGATGACCTGTATGTAGCTCGGGTAGGTATATTGGATACATCATATATGAAATATTAATAGTAGAGTGTATAGATTTCTATTAGTAGTGATTATATAAGTTTATAGGAGTATAGTATTAGTCAGGCGTTGTGTTAACGTGGCTGGAATGTACGTGGATTACTAATTTAGGTATAAGTATTCAGTTATGATGTTTGTCAAGTACGTATATATGATAGACTTGTTAAGTGTCTTCTAGTATTGAATTAGCTAAATATAATATGTATAGTATTCATGATAGTTTAAATATAATGTAGTAGTGATATATGATTCATTATTATTATGTATATAGATCTTGTTCTTATATAGATAGTAAATGTATTGGGTTGTTTATATCTCAGATATAGTATATATAATATAATAATTCATATAAATGAATGTTATTAGTACGGTATTATATATTATCGTATATTATAATATTAAGTATATGATAATCTGAGATTTATATTATTTATATGTATAGTTGTATTATTTAGTTATATAGTATAATCTAAATATATTAGTATTTGTAGTGGTTTGCTGATTAGTATATACGTATATAATATATATATATATATATTATTATATATATATATTATATATATATATATTGTTATTATATATATTATATATAGTGTTATAATATATATAGTATATATATATATATATATATTTATAATATAAGTTATAATATGAATGTTATTATATTCTTAGTATATATTATATATATTTAGTATTATTAATCACTCTTGACCGCAAGAAGTTTTTTTGAAATCACCCTGGACGTATCCATATATAATTTTCTTTAAAATTAAATCATTGAATATATATATATATTTAATATATATGTATGATATATATATACTATATAATATATATATATATATATAAATATATATTATATATATATAATTATCTGATATATATTGAGTTATAATATATATATGTAATATATATATTATATATATATATATATATTATATATATATATATATATCGTATATATTATATTTATATAGTAATAACAAATAAATACCTAGGTAAGCTAATCCACGTGAACCCATATTTATTAGCGGTGAGTACTAATATATACATAAATGTACATATTTTGTGGGTATATATTAATTTTGTTCACAATAGTAAATTAGGGTCACTGATAATAAAATTATTCATCGATTTTTGTCGTCATTTATATTATATAGTATTAGGGGTGAAATAATATGGAGGTAGGTGAGTACTACTATAATATATATATATAAGCCGCACTCTATACTATAATGAGTGTCCTATTTTAAAAATTGCGTACAATAAATTGGATTTTTGCCTTTTAAAATAGACAATACTATTAACTAATAAAGCTAGTGAGATAATGATTAGGCTTTATATAATAACATTTATATTATAAAACTTTTCCAGTGAATTATTTATATTTCTTATATATACTATCATATATATCTTAGTATATATATACTTTTAATATATAAATAAAGTAATCTATATATAAAAGTTAAAGGTTATGCTAGTATATTCTGTCAATTTCATAAATATATATTTATGAAGTTTAGTTTTACAATAAAAGCTTATACATAATATATATATATAGTATATATATATAATATATTAAATGATTCTGATCATATATATACTAGTAGTGTAAATATAGGGTACAATAGTAATATTTGTGTTAGATACTACTATACGATCTAATTATTAGTAAAGTATAGTACATTATTATAGTATTGACCCATTAATTATATATTTTAATAGTAGTGTACTACTTATATTCACACATGTATTATTAGCAATTGTATTATAGTGAGTACTACTCGGTTATATTTATAATACTCACTATAGTATATGCCTTATGAAATAAATAGTGAGTATCTTATTACGTAGATATACAGTAATATAAGTATAACATATATATAAATTATATAATGTATATGTAACTTATAACTTTTATACTACTTATATTTTTATATCTATCTATATAGTAAGTGGATATAGTTTATAATTATCTTCACCGAATATTATTTATATAAACTCTATATAGTACTTAGTTCTACCGCTTATAATATTACTGTAAATTATCAGTATATTTGCTAATTTTATATTATGTTAGTACATCTGTCGTATATTATGCTATATATATAGCCGTGAGTACAGACTGAGCGAATATGTAAAGTGATATTTATACCTAGTTTGATACTATATAATAAACATTTCAATGAATTCATGCAAACTAAACAATATACAGCTACACGACGAAACTGTAAATATCATTTTATTAATCAGGAGAATTTTTACCCATGAAAAAAAATAAAAATAAACTCTTTTTAAAAAACTAAAATTGTTAAACAAAAATGTTGGAAAAAATAATAAAATAATTACGGATTTTTGAGAATACGAAGGAGCTGCGAGTACTCCGAGGGAGCCGCGAAAAAGGTGCCAAAGTGTTTGAAACTCTTTTTTCTTTTTAACTAAAAGGTACCCACGGGTTAAGCAACAACGATGGACACGAGTCGGAGTTTCTCCTCGGCTACCGGTGGAAGTCGATGACAAGACTCAAAGTGTCGATAATAGTAGCACTATCTTAATAGAGGAAAGTATAAGAAAATAAACTAAAACATTTTCTCACAGAGTCGAGAGAACAATAAAAGCACACCACTCTCATTCAGTCTGGATAAACTCCGTGTCTGTGCTACTTGTATTATGCAGAATGAGAATGGGAAGTGTGAGATCAATTATGGTACGTTTCGATTGAGACCAGACCGCCAAGATTATAAATTCCCTCAATATTTCAGATCTTATTAATCACAATAGACGCTGGAGTTAAATCGGTCTTTTCACATGTTCCCAATCCCTCATTAAATTATATACTTTATTTAGTTTTGAGTGGTAATATTTTTTATCCGTTCACAACTTAGTCTTATTTAGGGTCTAATTGCCTCTCACTATATACGATTATTATATCTCACCTTAGAAGTTGTGAAACGGACAGTGAGAGTATTCCTTTGTTGGTTTTCAGAAGTTCTCTTCTTATACTCCTGGGCGTGAGTTAATCTTTATGATGCTGGTGAGAGTGAGATGAGAGATAAGTAGCTCATGCCCATGACTGCTTACGATTGGAGTCACGGCTAATACTGTGTCATCCAGTACGTGTATTCAGAAAGATCGCAATCGGTGATTTTTACTCCTCTTATTCTTTCGTGACAAATCATTTGGTTTGATGGACCAAATGCTTTTTTACCTGGACCTTTACGGACTTTGGTGTACCATTTCCGTGCCTTATTCAGGCCCTTACAGGGTGTGCCAAGTAAGGGTTTTTAAACTACTCTTTATTTTAAGCGCAAATTTGTAGTATTTGTGTGCTCTTGACCGCGTGGTGTTTGATATATGAACATTAGATTCACTCAATATCTCTTCTTTTAACCTGGAGAAGATCGGTAGTACGATCGATTGGATCCTTCCTTGTATGTGAGGAATAACCTTTACCCTTTTTTGGCCTTTACTTTTTTTTGCCGGCGCCCGCAACTTTTTAACTCCGTCGTCCATACGCGGCTCTATATCTAATTATGAGTCTCCATAAGGATTCTGATTTAGTGACTTTAGTGCTCTTATGCTATATGTGCAGGCTTCCCATCTTTGGAAGACTGTAGAAACCAACATGATTAGAGCTATTGGTGTAACGTATTTAGATTGTTTAGTTTTTCTGGGGTCCTGGCATAGTTAAACAATCGTCTACTAATATTTTATTGGCACCCTAATTTTTTTGAGAGACTCCCTATAATTTGTTTGAGAACCTAATTTAGTTTGATGAGAAACCTAATTTGTTTTGGAACCCTTATAAGCATTTTGAGGAGAGGCTTGCTGCTACCATTCTATCATCGGCAGACTCGGCTTCTCACATCTTCGTTTTGCACGCACAACCTTGACGAAGAAGAGGTCTTCGTACCTATAATGGTGTGCGTCCAGGTGCAAACCCGTTAAGTATGTATAGAGTATTACCACATTGACAACATTTTGTATATACTGAATCCCCATTTTATGCGTGCCCCCCTGCTACATACTTTTTTTCGACCCGTCGGCAGGAAGATTGTACCATTAATATTTGTCCCACGGTAAGTGTTTTTGTGATGCGTGTTCTCTTCGGGGCTATCAGACCTTTTTGATGTCGTTTTACGGTTTTTTCTATCATGATAATTTCGAAACTCTAAGGGAGGGGATCGTAAAGTATCCCCTGATCACCAATGTGATCCTGATTTCCAATGGTCATTTGAACCTCTCGCGGTGTCTTTGCCACGGTAATTTCTCTTGTGGTGGGCTACGTGGTTATTGCTGATCTTTAGGTAGGTTTTCCATATCTGGAGCGGTGGAGTCAATTTTGAGCCCACGGAAATTTTCGCACCGATTACCCTTTGGGTATTCCAATGGGCAATTCATGACCCACGTAATATTTTTGAGTGCTTGGTTCATGGCCGACCGTAAAGTATATGCATTTTCACTCTAAACATCAGGAACGTTAGAGAAGGCTTAAGAGCCATATAATATTTAATTCGATCTTTGCTTTTTGTACTGCATCTGTTTCTGAGGAGGTGTCCATAATGATATTCATTTTATTCGGCACTCTATATAAACCCATTACTTTTTGCCTAATTACCGTGGGTCAAATCATATGACGCCTCCACGGTAATTTGTGTATATGTCCTTTAAGAATTATCATATGATGGGAAGCTTTAGCCCGTATATTTGTAATAGTCTTATACCCTTTTGTTTGAGTCACATATACGAATATTTAGACCTTCGACTCCTTACCTTTTTTCTTTGTAAGTTTTTTTTACACTCGCGTCGACTTTATGCTTGTTACTCTCTCTACTTTACTCGTAACAAATACTTGATGCTTTTGATCGTGTTCCATCACCGAGCAGGACGTATCTAGTGGATCCGCTTCTAGTTTAAGTCCCGCTTCCTTCTAAGACTGACCATTTAAATGCAGTCTTGATTTTATTTGCCGTGCTTCAGATGCACGTGCTCCACATCTGCATAGCTGATGAAACGCTCGCACTAGTGGCAAAGATGTCGAAAGTGAGTGCCAATGAGTGCCAACTGAGATCGCCCACGCTCGCGTTGTCCCGCTGCACCACGTCACGGATGCCAGTGTGAGTTGTCCACTTTATATGACCCTAGTGGCAAATAAGTAAGTCTTGGACTACATAATAGTGCCAACTGGAAGATGGCCAAAAACTTTTTGTTCTCATATAGCTTTTCTTAGCCTCCCCTGAGCGCTTTATGATATAGCCCTAATAGGGGTTTGTCCTACACCTAGGTTAACTCCACAGGTATGCTACGGAATACGATTGGTGTATACTACAATGATATGTGAGTAGAATGCTTCCTACTATGCCGGTAGTACTATACTTGTAGTATTGAGACATTTTTCATATCACTTACCCTCTCCATAGATCATCCTTATGCATTAGGTCTGAGATACATAATAACTTACAAATCACGACCCGCACCACACACAGAAACTTACACTTACACTCCCACGACACGTTGCCTTTTGATCCCCTCTGGATCCTTTCTTATCCGATCCGCATTTTACGGAGTGTCCTTTCTTATAATATTTTCACTGGAGGTAATGCGTTAATGAATGAAACTATATCTTGACCTAAAGCCTCACTAATTAGTATAACATCTCGCATTAATATGCCTGAGTTATATTTGATGCTCACTTCAGCACTGTGAGAGTGGACTTCGTTCTCAGCTTTTCCTAATATGATGCACTTAGGAACTTAACTTTTGCATCAACTACAATGCTCATTGATGCTCAGCATTAATGTTCCAGCAATTGATGCCCCGTCTGTTAAAAAGGGGAATCAAGCGTCATTCTGAAGGTTCCCACTTCTTTGATATTTCCACTTCTTCTAGATGATCGTCTATTCTTTGATATCCATATCTAATATGTTGAATGATTCATCGGTTTGATGAACAGAGATCACAAGTCCATTTAGATGGCTACAATTTTCTCTTCCCTGCTATTCAATATTAAGACACGAGAGGAGAGATATATATATCATATATAGATATATAATAGAGATATATTCTAAAACGTTTCATACATAGCTGCCCTCTATCTGGGGAAGATGGCGCAAGCCTCAAGATCCGCTCTATATACAGAGCCAAAGGGATGAGACTGGCTAGTATTTCCGCACACATACCACTAAAACATACTTGATGATGCCAATTATTTTGTATATAATAGTGCATAGGGAGATTGCGGCTTATCGGCGCGCGCGCGTAATCTCCGGACGGTGTAAAGAAAATAATATATATTATAATCTATATTATAATCTCATTCATTTTTATTTCATCTTAAACATTTCAAAAGAATTTCTTTTGAGAAATATTCTTATGCACTCCGTGCATTCCTTCTTTTTTTGTGTCAATTTCTCATTCATCAAACGTATTCATATTTATTAAAGAGAACACTGCTTCTCTCAGTGTGCGAACCTACAACTGAACTCATTAGCAGACCTATATAGTGTTTAAAAACACATATATTTATAAACACTTAAGATTACATTCTCTTTCTAACTATCTATTTATCTTAAATTTTCTACTTTTAGAGAAAGTTATAATTTTTATAAAATTGTTTTGAAAAATGTCCATGTACAGTCCAATCAGAGATATATATACAGGGTATATATATAAAGAATTGGAGTCCCTTTGGAATTTTAAATCTTTGATATACTGTAAATAGCCCGACATTATAAACATATACTGTTAAATACCCGGCTTTTGATCCAAGGCTTTCCAGTCTTTCTTTGAGCTCATCAGACATATTCTGAAGTAATGAAATGGCTTCTTCCTCCAGCCTTCTCTTCTGATCTATTTCATATTCTTTTTTTCCTTCTTTTCTCTTCCTTAAACTTCTTCGCACCCATTTTGGCCTAAAATAGAAACTTCATAAGTTACAACATAGAGTTATTTTTATTGCTTGCATATTCCAATGACTAAAACATAAATGACAAAAATCTAATTAGATTTTCTTGCTTAAGAAATTGGTAGAAATGAAATGCCATTTAAGCATAATAGAATTTTCTTTTTAATAATTTGATACAAAATTTTTTATTTCTTTTCGTGTAAGTACATAACAGAAAAAGAAAATATAGGAGCAAATTACCAAGAAAGATATGTTACCTATAAAGGGACAAACATGGAAGCCTGATTTGATGGCAAACATGTATTCATGATCTACTGTAAATAAGTTACATTATTATTATTATTATTATTATTATTATTATTATTATTATTATTATTATTATTATTATTTTATTATTATTATTATTATTATTATTATTAGCTTTGCACACCTTTTTCAGTTTCCTAAAGGTATCAACCATATCAAGATTAATTTTTTTAAGGACTATTCTAGAATAGAATAGAACAACAGCTTTCTGAACTTTTAATCTAATATTTCACCTGGTCACTTCTGGCATCATCAGAGACGAGTTTTAGACTAATTTAACAATATTATTATTATTATTATTATTATTATTATTATTATTATTATTATTATTATTATTATTATTATTATTATTATTATTATTAAGATAATACATAAATGCAAATATAAAGATATCTGAATTAAAAAGGAAAAGAAGATAAATAAGAAAAGAAGAGAACTGTAAAAACAGAATAAAATTACTTTTCCCCAATTTTTGTATGGCACCCGGAAGTCATGTACCAGCACTGCATTGCGTGTATATATATATATATATATATATATATATATATATATATATATATATATATATATATATATATATATATATATATAATATATATAATAATATATATATATATATATATATATAATATATATATATATAGTGGTGACTCAATAGGTCACTGCGAGCACAAATGTTCATGCAAACGTATGTCCTACTCTGCATGATTACCGTGTTATACCGGTTTACATATTGGACCGGATGTACATGTTATAATACTGTTTGATTTAGCAGAAGAGCTTTTAGCGACATACAGTGGGAATATTATAAACCATTGATACGCAATATGCTTTAATAATACCCAATGCATCAATGTACAAAAGAAGAATGGTAACCTTAGAATTTTTATTACACAGCACAATAGTTTATGTACGTCCAGAATCAGCATAAAGGGTTATGTGTAATTAACATGTAATCATAATGTTATGAATAATACAGTATTAGGGATTAACTGACTCATACTACTATTATTACACATACTAGTAATATTAACAATACTATGAATACGACTAATAATAATATTAATACGAATAATAATAATATTAATACGAATAATAATAATAATAATACGAATAATAATACTAATACTATTACTAATCCCAATAAAACAAAAATATTGTAGTAATAGTAGAATCTACAACACATTCTCAAATAATATTCTGCCGCGACAGTCACTGCATTTCTCTGCACTTCGAAGAACATTAATAATTAATTAATTAATTATTATTAATTATTAAGAATATTATTATAATTAATTATTAAATAATTAATTAATAATAATAATTAAGAATATTAGAAACCCATGCCTTAATATTCCAAAAATGCATCAACGTAACAAAGGAAGAAAGGCAACGTAATTTTAACTTTTACCACTTCACACTAGACTAAGACGACGTGAATGTTTAGTTATTGACAAGATATCGGTGTTAGTGGTCGTACAAGTGTCAGTGGAAATGCCGCATATTTTTACTAGTGCCGAATATGCAGATATGATGTACGTGTACGGATACTGTGATGGTAGTGCCCCTGCTGCTGTAGTGGAATACCATCGACGCTTTCCTAGACGTCGAATCCCGGATCGTAGAGTGTTTAGCCAGATCTACAATACGTTGCGTGAACGTGGTCAGTTCCCCAGTTTGCATATTACATCGGAGCGTGGTCGTCAAGATTATGTGGAGGAGGAGGAGGAGGCGATTCTTGCAATGGTGAATCGTAGCCCAACAACAAGCACATGCCGAATATTTGCACGTTTGGGTATTGCACGAACACGTGTATGGCGAACACTACCTCAAGAGCACATGTACCCTTTTCATATACAATCACTGAACAATCACTGCATGAAGGCGACAGTCATGCGCGTCTCGAATTCTGTAGGTGGGTACTTGCTAATCGTGCCATACTGCAATATGTATTGTATACAGACGAAGTCACATTCACCCGTTGTGGGATCAACAACACACGCAACGTGCATCTATGGTCGCAAGGGAATCCGCACGGTACACTGCAAACGCACTTCCAAAGACGGTTCTCTGTGAATGTGTGGTGCGGTATGATCGACATGTTGATCGGTCCGGTTGTTTTCCATGTCAGGATGATGGGTGTTAGGTATCTCGCGTTTTTGCGGCGTACCTTACCAGTCCAACTAGAGAACGTCTCGCTGGCTACACGGAGAGCCATGTATTTCCAACATGATGGGGCCCCTACGCATTCCACCGCCGCTGTCAGGCAACATCTCGACCGCACATACCCTGGGAGGTGGATAGGCCGTGGTGGTCCCATTCCATGAGGTTGAGCTATTCTAAACTCTATCTAACTAAAAAATATTACAAATCTTTGTCTGAATTCATAATTTTTGGTGACTTCTCTATTCACCACAAAAAAAATATATTTCCTCTAGTTCTCAAGGTACAGCTGGTGAAGTTGAAAACTATTTCTCTGTTAAACAAAAATCATGATCGGATAAAGTAGCTTCCTACACGTATCCCTGACTTTTTTTTTTTTTTTTTTTTTTACTGAAAGAATTCATTTAACTAACAAATTGTGCAAATCTTTAAGGCATGGTTTTGAAAGTTATATATCTTTGTATTCTTTATAAACTTGCTTGCATAAATACGTTTTATATAATTATGTAAGAGATTATTTCCTTTAAACATGATGCAATTTACTATGCAAGTATAAATAAGATAGAAAAATATTCATAAAAAAAGAAATAAAAAAATGTAATTTGAGGGTTAAGTTCGATGGTAAACTAAATAAATTTTAAAATTTGTTCTAATTCTACTGAGGAACAAATTTTCTTTTTACACGTATATAACACTTGTTTATGTGTTTTGTTGTGCTGCATTCAAAAATCTTTTTTTTTTTTTTTGGTCTTTCAGGTTCAGTTTTGACACTATTCACATGTAAACAAAATTGATAGAAATATGATTTTCCCTGTGAACAGAGAAACAAATGGCATCAAAACTAGCTGTGACAGACAAAAACCAATACGATTTTTGAATTCAGCACAAAAAAATACATAAGAAAAATTAAAAGGGCAGAAGGGATAAATAAAATTGTATAAAGGAATGAGTTTACATTAATCTCTTTGTTTATTTTTGAGTAGCAATTTATGAATTGATGATGAGGTATTAGAGTTGAATAAAACCTAAATACTCTAAAAAGGAAATACTCTAAAAGTGACAAGTAAAAAGAGTAATAAATATTCTCCAATCTGAAAACATTTTGAAAGATAATTTAACAGTTAAAGGGTTAAGTGGAGAACACAACGCCATGTATACAAACACACTCTGAAAGTTATTTAAGCTATTATAATTCAGAATAAAGGATTATTAAATGACCATACAGAAGCTGTTTTGGTATGTTAAATTGACTGACATCTATTTACATTATACTGAGATCAATTGGTGGATAGTCACAACACACAATGACAGTGGTGTGCACCAACAGCCAGCAACACGCACCACAATACACTCTTAATTTTCCTTCCAAACCGCACCAGGTTACTAAAATAGTTATGCACCGCACTACTCACAGCACCTGGTGCGTCAGCCAACCCTAATTCATAAGTTGTGGTACATCTGATGATTTGACATAAAGAGAGGCAGATATATCATAAGGCTAGTCATTATATTCAAAGTATACCAGTGCTTGTAGACTGGAACAACATTCTGTTGTACTTGTTTATCAAACATGACTTACTTAGGGACTTAAAAGAAACAATTTTAACCTTATGCATCGTTAGTCAACCCAAATAGAAGCCTTCTTGTGCTACTTTATTTCAAGTTATAAATACTGCTCCTACAGATAAATTTCATCAGAGTATAACAAGTACAATAGGTAATTTTAAGTTGCAAATTTCTAGTAAAAAATTATACAGTATTTTACTCATTTAAGAAAAAAAAAACTTTTATGAACAGAGATATTCAAAACTAAAACACTGCACTGGAAAATAATATGAAAATATCTCATTAGCAAGTCAAAAAAAAAAATGTCTCCCTTATATCATTAATTCTCTATTAGAAAACTTATTAAGTACTATAATACCTTGAAGGTGATCCATTAGGAATTTCTGTAAGATCTTCTGTCGACTTCGAAGTCACTAAATTCCGAACATCAACTGGACTAAGGAGTCTAGGCGAGCCCCAGGGGGAACACTACAAAAGATTATGTATAATATATACACAAAACCTAAAGCCAATACAACTTTTTCATTTTCTACACAACACTGTAAAATTGCTATGCAGGCTAGCCAACAACATAATACATAAAAAAAAATGTACAGTTTATATTTTATAAACAAATAAGCTTGCAAAGCACACTGTACAAAATAAAAAAATAAATAAATAAATAAAAAAATCCCCTCGGCTCCATACAGATATATACTGAAAACAATAGTTTAGAAGAAGAACATGGACCTAAGTCAACCTAGAAAGCCCCCTCGTACCCTCAAGTGGCAGTCCGTTGCAGCTAAAATCCACTCTAGAACATCACCCACTGTGACAAGTTCGTAATCAAATTGGGTTCTCTTCGGTGATGAGGTCTAATGAAAACTGCGCTTGGATTTTCTAAATAAATGGCTTTATTAATACGGTACAAATTAAATATCAATCACATTAACCTACTAAGTTTCTTGAACACTTACTTCACCTAAATAAACGTATCACAATGTAATCATTTTAACACTCCTTCAATTCATTAAATAACAAATAATACTAAATATCAATAATCGACATATTTCTTAAACAGTGACCTCACTTAAATAAATGTAAACGTTAAACAATTCTTTAACTAGTCCAGTAAATCAATCAATAAACACAGTAAACAGTTCAATAAAAAACAATATACATAACCACTACTTACAAAATAACAATCGGCAACTCCAAATATCAAATATTAAATTAATGCCTTTCCAAAATATTTAATAAAACTTCATTCGCCGGCCCGATCGGCTTACCTTATTATAATATCTATTATTTATTCCACACCATAGCTTCACTGCTATACATTAACACCGGTAACAACATATCCTCATGCAAAACTCTAGTATGATCAAGATTTAGTCTCCTTGTATTCACCAAAGATTTTATTGCACAACCCACCTTACTGCAATTCGCAGTTTTCCTACTACACTACATCTTCATACTAAGCATCATCTGTTCCTTTCACTCCACATGACATATAACCTAAATATTTAAATGATTCTGATCTATTTTCTCCTTAATATTTTAATTTTAATTACAACAAAAATTTAAAACGATATATAAAAACTATAAATACATATCTCAAGATGTATATCTACACTCCTCATACATATCTACTCAACAATTGGCGCTTATTACACGATACTCGACGAGCCTAGCCACACAACCTCTACTGCATTTCAACATATTCTTTCTGTTTGTTAAGTACTCATCACTCAAGGACTTTCACGTATTATTCAAACCAAAAGAACTTAAATGGTTAATTTACAGTGGTTAATTATAATATATAATGGTGAGCCCGTCCATCTCTTTATCTACCAATATATAGATTATATTATTATACATTTCAATTTGTGACTCAAGATGGTTTAGTCCAAGAATGATAACAATATTTAGGATATTACACCATCATCTATATATTATACTTATATTATATATATTATAATTATATTAGTAATATAATTTATATATATCAAATAATAATATATTAATATATATATATAATTATTAATATAATATATTAATAATATATATATAATATTAATATAAAATATATATATATTAATATTAATATATAATAATTAAATATACTCAATATATTTAAGAAGGTGAAAATGCTATAATAGCCAGAGACCCAAATAGTTTAAAAATTTAGATAAGGAGTCAAGGATAATATTTGTATATAGATAATAGATTTTATAGTATAGAGATAATTACTAGTACCATTATTCTATACTAAAATAAAAGTACTGTCATGACTGAAATAGCTAAATGACCGGTATCTAAAAGATAACAATACCTATAGCGGTAGCATATACACGAATGTAGACTCTCAAGACATAGTCTCTGGTCAATAGAAAGGATATCAAGTCTGTAGTTAGAACTACTAAAAATATATGAATTGTGAGAGTTAGGTAATAATGGCTAGACAGATCATAGAGGTGATTAATTTAAAGTATGATTAGCAATTATAAGACATTAAAATTTCAAGAGCAGTTATAGAAGAATGATAATGGGGCACGCAAAAAAATGAGGGAAAGAGCACAAAGAAAGCCCAATTAAAAACCCGTACCTACTAAGAAAAAACCAAAACCAGATTAGGCTTATTTGTTGTTTGTGAGTCCAACCCTGTAGTAGTGCCAACTCAAGGACAGGATAGGAGAAAGACCAATTGTAATTACGTACGCACTGCGGAGGGTAAGGTAAATGAAAAGAGTAAGATGATAGATAGAGAGAGAGGAGAGAGGAGATAGATACTATCAATGCACCGCACGTATCTCTTAAGATTAGGATTGGAAGTAGAGAGACTGAAAGAGGAGAATGAGTGCATAAAGCTGAAGAGAAGAAACCATTATCGTGAATAAGAATAGGACAAGCTGTGCAGAAACAGGGAAGAGTGAGAGGGTAAGACAAAGAAAGTAGTAAAAGTTCAAAGAAAGCGGGAGCGGACAACCTAAATGTATACACGACACGACAACATATTGCAGACCAAAGAAGGGACCGCATATAAAACAAGATTATACGAGATCTCTCAGGAAAAAACACTGAGTGTGCAGTCAAGTCAATAAAGGTCAGACCGCTTATAGGCATCTGGTTCTACAAAAATGTGCGGAAAGTAGACCCGGCAAACACTCGCACACAAAGCAGTGCAGCAGCTTAAGCTGACGAAAAGCAGGAAATCAGGCCGAAGAGAGTATGGCTATGCAAGAAAGCGATTGTCGATAGAGTTCGAGTCCGATTGGCCAAGGTGCGGCGCTCACAACCGAGGGAGACGATGATCGAACAAGCAAGTTAACCGATCTCAAGACGGGGTTCCAGTCTACGACGAGAAACGAAAACGAAGCCTGAGGCCATCTCGCACTCCCACGCCCTCATAAATGCTACTCGCTTACTGCGCTCCTCGACCTTGCTTGCCCAGAACTCACATTCGTCTACCGTACCAAGCTCACAATGAGCGCATATAAGTGAATGAACATAGAGTCTCACACCTAATTTTCCGTTCGATGATCCTACCGAGGGCAACGAAGCACAAAAAGGCGCCGAAAAGGGGAGGCGGGCGGCGATAAAGCCGGCGGAAACACACAAACGGGAGAGCAGAGATGAAGGAGACAGAGGAACTGCAGAGCGAAGAGTAATGGGACGTTGCGCTGAGGAGGGCGTTAGGGGACACATTAGAGGACACCACACAAAGATGCAATTCAAAGACTTTACGTTGCGCACAACACTGACAAGCAATGATAGAAAAGCAAACGCCAAGCGCCCAACCGGTCAGCAAATACATACATCACTTTAATTCAACCAACTCACTCATCCATCCCTTTCGCCAAGGACCCAAACTCCTCCAACCAACATACTTTATTTATCCTCTTTTCACCCCTTTCTTGCACAGCCACACAGATCCCTTTTAATAATTTC
Source organism: Trachelipus rathkii (assembly GCA_015478945.1). Classification (NCBI taxonomy): domain Eukaryota; kingdom Metazoa; phylum Arthropoda; class Malacostraca; order Isopoda; family Trachelipodidae; genus Trachelipus; species Trachelipus rathkii. The sequence continues at coordinate 32,901 of JABUQX010083808.1, read as the reverse complement.
ATTTCTCCCATCTTTATTGATCCTGTATCACAGCTATACGCCCCTAACAGCAATTTGGTCATCACCTGAAACCACACTTGCTTCGTAGATCCACGCCCCAAAATCATACCTCCTCTATTCAGACCATAGTCTCAACTCACGACCCATTACATATCCCCTAAAACACCGCCGCCGCCCAAGCGATGACGCACGGTGGTAACAACAATACATCTGTAAGACCCTAATCCACACTAGTAGAACATTAGTTCCTTCTACATCCATTCAGATGATTAACCTCCGTTTCACCAGTCTAGCCCCTCGAGTGCATTCAGATATCATTTCGGCTAGTGACTCTACAAAGAAATTCGATCCATACCGTTAACTCCCCTATTATTCAAACATAACCTCAAAACAACGCACAATATCCTCGACCATAAGATACATGGCAATAACTTAAAACATGCTCATAATAATAATAAGACATTAAGGCAATATCTAAAACTTGGCATAAAAGTGACATTGTAAAGAACAGCCATGAACACAGCAGTGGAAGAGTCAGAATATTTTGCACATTGGACCACAGGCCGGATCATAAACAATTGTTCGACACAAGAATAAAGGAAAGTGTGCCTCAGATCACAACGACAAATAAAACAGGGGCTGATATTGCAAATTATCTGCTACAGTCTCGAACATCTATGATCAGAACACCATATACTGTTCTCAGCAACCCCTCTTTACACAAAAAGTTAAGTCGTCTAACTCAATCCCTCTAACAAAAACTCATACATATTCAAGATATATAAAGCACAATAATGCCTAAAATATCGGGAGTCAATGCAACTACTTAATTATAGTGAAAGTCAATCGAGTCAACCCTCCACGACCATCTTACATGCAGATAAATCAAATCTACTAATTATTAAACTACGACAGGTGTACATCAGCCAAGCTACTAACACATGTACGATCTGATCTAATACCAGATAATAACTGCAAATACTTGCAAAGTAAACACTAAGGTGAAATCCAACATTGCACTTATTCATTTATAGACATCTAAGGAGATATAATCTCACATGCCCGGCATCACCACTTCGCTTATCTTTAAGTTGTAATATATTAAACCAATTCACTTTCACATTATCTCACATTTATGATGCATTACACTCGTACTATTATCTACACTGTAGTACGCTGACTACAAAAAACACATGAAAAACCGAGACATAAAAAAAAACCAACAATCAGCAATATAGAAATCGATAGCTATACAACCTGCCATAGAGACTTTTTACCTTAAGTATAATATCCTATATATCATATTACTGTATTGCCGAGAATATTAGACATAAACCTATACAATTTATTATCTCTTAACTAACTCTCTCAATTTTCTATCAATCATTTATGCGTCAATGAAAAGGAATATATGAAGATACGCACGGTTGAATCCTGACATATACTAAGTATTTAGAGTAGATCAGGATGTGGATATGTTACGACTAGACGAGTGTTAATAGGATTCATTGATAGTCATATAATTATAAATGTTTTTATGATTTAACAAACAGGTATACTGGACCTACAAATATAAGATGATGTAAGTTACTCTAAAAAATTTAATTTAATAATTAATTACTAATTACATGATGCATTTTAATATTTACAATCAAATAATTTAATTAAAATATTAATAAGTTAAATAGATAGAATAATATATTATTAAATATAAATATAAATATTTAAGATAAGAATATATATAATAAATAGAAATTATATTAATAAATAATTATATAAAAATATAGAATTATATTAGTAGTCATTAAATAGTATTTTTTATTTTTTATATATTAAGATATGTATAATTAATAAGATTATATAGAATTATATATATATCTAAACAATTAAAGTCAATAATCACACACTTCACAGCAACGCAAGAAAAATGAATTATTACTGTGTGTTAAGATGAGATTTTATTATATTTTCGACGTGTCGTCTAATAACATGGATCATGGGTCGTAGATGTAGCTATATTCCTACTAGGAGACGCTAGTATATGCTGCAGTTTACCTAGTATTTGCATATAAATGTAAGCGGCAGTAACAGTAGGACACGCGTGAGAATTAATAGGGGATGGAAGAGGAAATAAATAACAAAACGAGCCCGGGGCAATAGATTGTGTAGAGATAGCAGTTTATTTATCAGGCGTACTCTAATAAATAGACAGAAGAAAATAGGTAGGTGCAATAGAGATGCATTGAAACAAAAGGTCGGCGTCTCAGTGATAAATGGTAGGTAGAAGGAGTAAAGAAGAAAGAAGATAAGACAAGAATTGCTCGGGTATATAAAAGATGATAATAGCAAGACGTGAAGGAGACTACGAAGAGAGGTATTGTAGCAACAGTATAGTAGAAAATTAAGAAAAGCCGCTAAAATATGGTGAAATAAAAAGACGATTGCTCAGGGTGGGCTCACAAGCTATAGTTTGAACTTAGTACCAACCCTTTCACCGACGCACAGTTGAGACCTTAGTAAAGCAACAGAGGTGAAGCATCTTTTATAGGTGGTCAAAAAGGCACCAAGCCAAACCTTAACACCTCATAACTACGGAGCCCTCAGTGGGTAGGACTTAACACTGATTATACGAGGGCGGCTATAGTTTATACTGTATATAATATATATATATAATATAATAAAATAAATTAATTATAATATATATGAATATTATATATATATATAAATATTAATAAATATAAAATTATATTAATAATTATTATAATATTATATAAAGAATAGTATATAATAGTGATAAGCTATCGTGCTAGTTATATGTGGAAGATTATTTTTTTAATGATTTTATTTATTTTAGTACACCAACTGACTAATACGAGAGAGATTAAATATAATATAATTAAGAGAGAAGAATGAATACTTATGAATATTTTATGTTTAGTTTCACCGGGAAAACAAGTGTTAGGCTACACAACAAAGTGAAAGGTATGCAACAAGTTATATCAGCAGGTTAAAAGGTGAAGGTAAACCACTAGGCCTAACTGATCTGATATATAGAGAGTTGGCAACGCACCGTGCGGGTTGCGGTGCGCTAGTAGTAGTCGAGTACTATGTAATAATGTACGGTTTTGCGGATGACACGTTAAATGTGCAGCAGCAGTGACATATAGAGAAATATTTTTAAGTTACTGGTGAACACAGTTGCAGAGTGCGCGTTAGTGACGAAGCATTAGTCTTGGTGCACGGTTATTAGTTATGCGGTGCGCTAGGATTGCTGGTTCTTGAGATATTTGAATTTTTATAATAAAATTATTTACGGTTATATATTAATTAAAGGTTAAAAAATTATTAATAAGTAAATAAATATATATATATATATATTAATAATATATATTAATAAATATTAATAATTAATATTTATATATAGTATATTAATATAATTATAGTATATATAAAGATAATATATAATAAGAAGGAGATATATTATTTATGATGCTAGAGTTTTAAGGATAGTAATATGAACTACTCAAAGACCGCGAAATAGTCGTCATTCAATATAACTCAAGTGGATTCAGAGATCTCTAGAGATGCTGTAAGTTATGACATCTCCGAAATCTTTGAAAATTTATAATTCACTAACTAACGTCGGAAAGTCGGAATTTCAAGTGATATAGAAATATTATGCAATCGCATTGGCTGTGGATAAGTGATTGTAAGCTGTATTATTTTATATTCTAGGCATCACACAGTAAAAATATAATTGAAGATGCCACCTCACCAGCGCCGGCTGGGTAATATATATCCATCGGTGTGTTACTTACACGATCTTATCTTCATCTTGACATCAAAAGATGTCTTACAAAACTGATGCATCTGAATATATGTTTCGTTTACCACCTTTTCCAGGCGTGTTCAAACGATACGTGCGCACAGCACACACTCAGCGCACCGAATTTCACAACAATTACTAGTCCGCCCCCTAGTCACGAATGAATTACATTCAACAACGTCAAAGAAAAATCGCCTAGTCTTATTCGTCAGCCATCCGTAGTCCAAGTAAGGAATAAAATGACCGTCTCAAGTGCCTAGACTTGACGATAGTACCATCCACTATTTGGAGAAGGTACCTTCATTCCCTTCAACCTCATGGGAGTGGGACGTCTGGTCAGAAACATCACAAGAATACTTTGCAGCCAATAAACATTACAAATGGAAAACTTTTGTCGACTGCTATGAGAAAACTGGAAAATCAGATAAAAGACATACCATTACTTCACGGTTTGTTTTTCTCAAACAAATTCCAACCACACAGCTCGCACCTCCCTATACAATTTCTTCACACGAAGGACTACCTTAGTAGTATACGTACCACTACTTCGAGGTCACCCCCAGCAGCAACCTCAACACCTCAGCTCCGCCCCACAGCTACTCCCTTGTTCTAGGCTGGTAAGGCTCACACACTTTACGACCTTAATAGAAAAAAGAAAATTAAAATGAAAATTTGACCGAGTAGGTGCATATTGTCGGGGAAAAAGAAGGTCTGTGATATTTAAAACATGCCAAGTTACATGATCACATAAGTTGACAAGAAAACAGAGAATCAGAGAATGACTCAGCACGGAGACATGAAGAGGCAGTTGATCAAGCTATTTTGGGAATGGGTGGCCGCTGATCTTATGTCATTTCGATCGGTAATAATCTAGCGTTCGACTTTATTCTTAATTATTTATTTACCCTTAATGTTACTACATCTTTTCTCTCGATCATATCCACTATGACATAATGACTCACACCTAATTAATCTTCTACTTAACAAGATTAAATTTCCTGCTTCTATATCATTATCTACCACCGATCCTATTATATTAAAGTTCTCTCTTCCCAGATTCATACTTCAGTTCATGTCTTCGCAGATAATACTATCAATAGCCCCTCCGATCGCTATAAGCACTACTTCACTCCCATATCATAATTACTATATAATACTCTCATATAACGTACTCTCACTGCATTCTTATAGAAAACAGTAAGCAATATCGCCGCATATGACCATTACAACATCTTCCTCCTATATACATAACCATCTCTCGACATATCATTATTTCCATTAATACTAGGATGAAAACATATGTGACTAAACACTTATCCCTTAACTATACTTCATTTCAGCTCCATAATAAACACTGTCCTATCCCATACGCTGTTCCTGACGCATTCTACATTACGTTTGTTAAAGTCCTACTGATCACTCTAATATTAACTTTTTCTTATACCTTGATAGAACGTATATTCATCGATGTTCGACCAAATTAATACTTAGAAGAGATATACATGCATATAAAGCTTCAACTAAACGGTGCACTAGAAAGCGACCGGTCAGATTTCAATATTTACACATTTCACCTACCGCACTCCAGTCAGCGACGCTATTGCTATACTGTCAGGGTCTATAAGATAGATTCATTGAGAGTCGCGAAATGGGAATTGTATTCTCTTTCTTTACGTTAGTAGGTTAGCTCTCCGCATAATTGTGACTAGTGGCTCATACAGTGTCGTGTATATGTGTGCACTTTCCCGTGTCATGCGTCAGTCACCTGTTAGCTCTCTCGAGAGTCCTACGTGACAACTGCTATATCACTAATATGTTGCTCATTTGTCTAAGATTACACTTATAAAATAATGACGAAGTCACATCGTATTAATTAGCCTATCTCTAATCATATGAAATACTTTAGACAACGCAGTCGCGCCCTATCTCCCTTTTTTGACGACCGGGCATACTAAACTATCCCCACGTAATCACTATCATACATCATTGAATTTTAAATGTTACCGCCACTCCCGTAAAAGAAGTTCGTAGCTCTCAACACTATATCTCACGAATAATTATTAAATAACACAATCTCTATTACAATCAACCATCGCATGAACCTCCTCACATCGCATAATTCCTTCACACCACAAAGAGACTATGCACCAATCTCTTCACTCTATCTTGTCACATCTCTCTCCCTCTATTATTATACCAAGGTGCTCTATGCGTATACTGCGATATAAAGAACAATCCTATTGTATGAAGTTTTCAGTATTAAACCTAGTGCACCCGTCACTCGATTATATTAATTTATTCTGACGCCGTTCCTCTCTGCGTTCTCGAAGGTTCCTTTCTCTCTACTACAAACTGTATTATAATATGAACTCTAAAGTACTCTCCTCACATTACGCTGCATCTCATCAGTCCACTCTACAGACCTACCCCTACCTTACCTGATGATGTGCAACAGTCCGACTCCTGTCTTCGTATGTTTGCCATTATATAATAATTTCTTAGTTCACCCATATCCTGTCCATTTCGTCGACCATAACCTTTCACCACAGCTGCTCCATCGCTACTCCTTATTTATGGTCTCAGCCTCATTTCTTATAGCTATATATATTTACACATATATTCCGTCATCTGTCTTAGTGGTATAAACCTTAAAACCTTAAAACCTTTTTATTTTACTATTGCACTATATATCGAGCTAACGTGCAACTTCATCTGTAATACCACCACGCAGTCTTTTCTTTGGAACCAAAACGTTTCTTTAGCCCCTAAGCTAATCTATCGTACGCACATTAGTATATCATATTTCTTTAAAATAACTCCCACTCTTACCTTCCACATCACATTACTCATTCTCTTCTCACCTGGTAGTATAATAATTATCAACGGGACTCTATTGCTACAAGAACCCCTTTCACTTCTAATTCCTTCCAGTTACGTCTTCTCACACGGCTAATCCGTGTGCTCCTCGCTCATTTAAAAACAGATTGATAACATATAGAACATATTAGTAGGATGGTATCTTAGGATGTAGAAATGAGTGTGCACACCACACACAAAACAGAAGTTTCTTCATCGTATATACATTTACGAGGATCCAGTTAAGTTCGGACTTTTAAAAAAATAATTCACAGTATTATGATCTCCCTACGGCTACTAGCTTGCTTATTGTGGGTAGTTACGTCTTCACGTGAGTGAAGTTTTTTTTAAAAATGCTTACAAAACTTAATAATCTAAACCTGAGCTAATATACAAAAAAACAAAAATTACAACTCTCTACACCATTCCAGCACTTCGTATTCCTTATAATTTCATGCTGTAACCCTAGAGTCACTGCGCAAAGTATGTATTCACTCAGCTTGAAACCTAATTATGTTGAAACTCCGTTCACCAGTACCCCCAACAACCTTCTCCCCCCATTTACTATAATCTCTCCTATCGTTTTCTTATCTCCATTCCTCCAATTTAACTATCTCTATATACTATATTATGAATATAATATATTATATAGTACCTATTCTCTTCCCTTCCATATGTGCATTTCAAGTCCCCCATGACAATTTTCACTCCAGTAATCATTCCGTCATACATAATTATTTGTAAATCTGTTCATTAAAAAACATCTATTCTTCCTTAGTCTTCCTTTGACTTATGGGTGCAAAACCTATATTGTTAATATGCCCACAACTGGATCTCCTTTTCGCCTCATCTATAATAGCAATATTCTTCTCTTTTGATAACTATATATCCTACTACTCTATCTGCCAATAAATTACCTTAGGGTCTATAGAGTAAACAATGCCACCCCAATCTTCTCCCTTATATCTTCCCTTTGATTCAGTGAGTAATCATCATTATCTCCTCCTCCCCTCACCCTTCATCCTCGTCTCGCAGACACCAAGAACATCCAGTGTCCTCTCCTTCATCAAACCCACAACCTCCTCCTCCTTTCTGTACTAGAATTAATAGTTCCTATACGGAACTTATCCTTTTGTAGTCGAGTTCGTAGTCCATTTTCATGCCTGGTCAACAACCAAAAAGATCCGTCCTGGTTCCGAAGCATCACAAGCGCGTCTTGAGCCACACACAAAGCCACCGCCGGCTGCTAGCACTTGTCGCGCCTTTTTTCTGACTGCGTTATTTAAGTCAATCTTCCCGGAACAGTAAACCCGCAATGGTTACAGAGCTCACTCCACAGTCCCAGCACATTGTCCAGTCAATTAAGCCACAGCACCACTACAGGTAACCAGCCCATTATCATAGTAGATGTTTAATGACGCCGGAATAATAATATATATATTAATACTATAATATAATATATATATATATAATATAATATATATATAATATAATATATATAATATATAATATATAATATATATATATATATATATATAGATATATAAAAAATAATATAGATAATAATATATATATTAATATATATATAATAAATAATATATATATCATATATATATATTATATATATATATATATAATATATATATTATATATTTATATAATATATAGAAACTCTTGATGTAACTCCACACGAACGGGAGCTCGATCCAAAAAAATTTTTCACAGTATATGGGTCACTTCACTTACTTGTGTTAACTTTATTCTGTTCTTTTTTTTACCTGATTCTAGGCGAAACTATATATATATATATTTGAAACGCCGAGAGAGAAGGTTGTATTCGCTCGTACATCAGGGGGACGTTTCATTACCCCTAGGGAGAGCGAGGAACCCCCCTCGACACCCAAATACCAAAGAGCGGGGTTCCGGAGATCCTCCCGGAGGGGAAATAGTCCGACCCCGTAGTTCCCCGTAAGGCAGAAACCCCGACTCCTGCCTCGTTTGTAATACCTCTAGAGTTTTCTTAATAAAAAAAACAAAACAAGAAAGTATACTAAAATCTATTTATTAACGTTAGTAGTAACGTATATATATCTCTATTTAATATACATAATTATTAACAATAAAATTTTTTTTTACATTTCCCTACTAAAATTTACCAGGATTCAAAAATTATTCCTTTTACTTACTATTAAGCCTTCTCTCGAGCCGATGCATCCAAGCTGAGAAGCAATTCTAGTATCATAAGAGGCTACCTTGATTTTTTGATCAGCTCCCGTTCTGTGGCGTTATGTAACTTTTACCATATATTATACTATATATTATATTATACTATATATAAATATATATTATATATATATATAGATATATAATATTATATATATATAAATATAATATATATACCTTATATATATATTATATATATATATACCATCTTTCTTTAAAAGGATGTTACATAAAATACAGATATCGAAAAATCGCTGAACATTAATCGTCTAACCATGCACTGTGACGTGTAACTTAAATTCCAATAGAAGAAGAAGAAGAAAAAAGTTAAGTAATAGTTAATAAATATATAGAATATCTTTTTATATGTAATTGTTTTTAATTTTTTTATATTATTTTTTTAAGGGGCTCGAGCCGACGTGGACAGAGGGGGACAAGTCCCCCGGTGAGCCAAGAGACCCTGAACTCTTCCATCTTGGCATTTAATCTTGGTATTCCTTTAGTTAAAAAAAAAAAACCTTTTTGTCAACCCTCACGCTCTATCGCTTAAATAATCGAAAAAAAATCGATTACATCCCTCGTTCGATATATATCGAACATCCTTTAAAGAAAAGTTCATATATATTATATATATAATATATATATATATATATATATAATAATATATAATATATATAATATATATATTATAAATATATATATATATATAGATAATATAATATTATAGAAATATTAAATATATATTATATTAATATATAATATATATATATATCTATATATATATTATATATTAAGGATATATATATATATATATATATATATATATATATATATATATATATATTTATATATAAATATATAAATATATATATAAATATATTTATATATATATATATATAATTATATATATATATATATATATAATATATATATATATATAAATAAGATAGATTATATATTATTATTATAGTATAATATATATAATAAATATTATATATATATAATATATATATAATATATATATTAGTTAATATAATATATATCTTTATATATAATGTGGGCATATAATAATTATTATAGATAAATAATATATATAGAAATATATACAATATTAGAAATGCGATACATATCCATCTCCCAGTACCCCTTTATAAATATTGGGTGTGTTAACCCCTTATTTTAAAGGGCAATGGGAATAAATTATTTAGAATTATATAAAGTTCCCAAGAAACTGATTTATAAATAAATTTAAAAAAATCAAAACACTCTTTAGTAATAACAATTATAATAATTAAATTCATGGAAATTCCTTCCATACTCTTTCTTTTAAGAGTAAATTGGAAAAAAACGGAACGTATGGTAGTCTTAATTCTTCATTTATTATATTTCGATAAAAGACGAGCTCCATACCCTTGTCGTTGAGCCGAAAAAAAATTAAGCAAATTTCGATATAAAGACGAGCTCGAAAATGAAAGATCGATAAAATGTTTTGCAAAAAATTTTTGAATATCTCTCTCTCTCTCTCTCTCTCTCTCTCTCTCTCTCTCTCTCTCTCTCTCCTTCTCTCTCTCTCTCTCCCTCACTCTCTCTCTCTCTCTCTCTCTCTCTATCTATCATCTATCTACTCTATCTATCATCTATTTATCTATAGTAATCTAACTATCTATCTATCTATTATCAATGTACGATATTTTCATTTATGGTGGAGAGTGAAATTAAATGTTTACCATATATTTCGTGTTAAGTTTTGGAATAAAGGCAGTGAAGGTGTTTTGCTTTATTGAATTTTAAATTATATGTAACATTTTTAATTGAAAAGTTACCCTTTATATAATTAAAATAATATTTAAATTCGTAGCCTATGCCAAATTTTACCATAATATGACCATAATAATAACCATAAATAAACATAGCTTTACTTCAAAAAGACGTGAAAATTAAATTGTCCCTTCAAAAAATAAGGACGTAATTGCAGTTAAAAGTTCGTTAATATATATATATATATAATATATATATATATTATATATATAATCTATATATATACTATAATATATATATATAATATATAATATATAATAATATATAATACTATATATATATATAATAATATATAGTAGCCTATATAATATATAAATATATATATATATATAATATATATAATCAGTGATGGGCGAAACCGGCAACTTTTGGATTCGATTCCGAATCCGAATCCAATCCGGGTATGTGGAAATGATCGAATCCGAATCCGAATCCGAACTCAGCACCTCCGTTGAACCGAATCCGAAATCGTGTGTGTGGAAATCTCGAATCCCGAATCCGGAATCCGAATCCAGGTAAAAAACTTGAATCCGAATCCGGATCCGAATCCGTATTCGAATCCTTCCAATGCATTTACAACATTAAACACAACCAAACCAAAATTTGACATATTCTTACAAGATATTATGCGGATATATAAAGAAAATTATTTTTCATTTTTATTTTTTTTTACTGCCTAATATATTAAGTACATGTTATATAAATTTGTGATAATTAGAATGTATATATACCTATATATTTTATAGTGATAATATATATATATATATATATATATAATTATATATATTAATATATATATATTATATATATATATAATATATATATATACTAATATATAATAGTATATATATATATATTATAAATATAATATAGTATATATCAATATAAGGTGATTCAAAACTATGGTAAAAATTTTTGGTTAACTGATAAGAAATGCCAAAAAATAAAAGGTAAAAGTTTCTATCAGAGTATAACGTAATTGTTTAGATTTCTCTGCTGTCTGTATTGTTTTTTATAAAATTTGATATCTACGAAACCAAGTAGTTACAAACCCTATATTGGATGGTACTGTTGGTTGTAGTGCTAATGTCAAAAAGAAGTATCAAATTTACTATATATTTAAAAATGCCGGCCCTTAAAAGTATTTGAGGCGACATTCCGAAAGCGGATTACTTAGGTTAAAATGTTAAGAACCAAAAAAACACACTATTGGTGTACGCAGAATCAAATGGTATTAACATTAATAAATTGCATGACTATTAAAAGGAGAATGTAAATTTGAGATTTCTAACTTTCTTTTTTATGTTCTTTACAATCTATATCCAAATTTTAACATTAATAAAAATGATTCTCATTTTTTGGCGACGAGGCAGTAATTTCTGACCTACTTATTTTGATTGAAATTTCTAATTTCAACTATAACGAGAATTTTTCCTCTATAAGACACTCATTATAATGAATTTTGTGTGCTGGGCTATCGTGTAATATCAACGTCACACTCGTTTCGGCGGTAACTGACGTATATGAGACGTTAATCACCATTTTAGTTCCATACCAAACTACGCGCTGACTACTAGCATCTAATGTAATTGTGCACGCACACGATATTTTAGTACTGCAGCACTGACGATGAACAGGAAAAATCAATACAACAATCCGAAAGTTGTTCTCTAACTGACAAAAGTCTTTAATTTTCCGCAGTATGCCGTGTAACTGATAAAATGATACGTTGCAGGTTCCCTCACAAAAGTAGCGATGCAACACGATTCAGTGAAGTCAGATGCACAATCGTCTTAGATGTTGTTAGGAACGAGATTACTTAATTATATTAGTCCCAAGTCAGTTTTCTTGAGAGCAATTGTCGTCCACTTTTACACGGTTTCATAACTTTCTCAAAATGCATTGTGAATACTTGGAAACTTAAAAGCAAACGACGCAGTAGCTCTCTATTTTGTATCGGATGTCCACTATTCACACTGGTCCATCAAGTGGAACTACTCACTATGCAGTGTTGATTATACGATACCACTGGTAGCGTCATTGCTCTCGTTTCAATATCAAGTGTTTTCAAGAATACTTGTTACATTGGCTTATGAGTAGTAGCACAAAATGTACTTTCACTCTCCTCAGAACTCTTTTTTAACGTAATATCTTTTATTTACCTGAACTCAATAGACACCAAACTACATTTACATAAAGTAGAGCAAGCTTGTCATTTATAACTTCTATTGAACAACATATTAGGGAAGAGGACGAGATATTACCTTTTGCATCACCATTGCGACACTAGAACTCCTTTCTCTAAACCATCATTGTCATCATTGAATGCGAACACCATCTTTATTTCGCGCAACGCAGACTATAAAACAACATTTCATAAGAAATAAATTGTTATATATATTGCATGTTTATGAAGATCTTTCACCACGTTAAGTTCTATAAATAGACTATACTCATACAAATTTGTGAAACTATTTTTAAAGATGAACTCACTAGCATCTATAACATACGACATAAGAGTTTTAAATGATACTTCACAATAATTAAACAAATAGTACCTTACGTCGTGAGACTTGCATAAATAATAAATAGTGGAGAGATTTATGGCATATGATTGCAATTAACCTATGATAGTACGAAGTTAGTGCTTCAGCTTCAGAACAACGCGTTGCACAATATCGAAGTACCTATGCTCAAGCTTTGAAAGTGATTTGAATCTCCGGAATCCCTGTCGGGCCCTCAATTAAACCAGAATGAAGAAATAATTCATCCATGAACCGTAGAAATATATGTGCTCAAGTGGATTATTACGAATATTGGTGCATATGTATGACATATCATAGATTCTATGAGCTCGAAAACAGTTCTGTCTCGCTGACGACATCAGATGTAAATGACCCTACTGATTATAAGATATTTACGGGTAATGTAACTCCCAATAAATATCTTCTCAATCGCATGGAATAGATTTATTTGAAACGGCACGACAATCGGGATCGGATAAATCTCAGTTAGACGCCATGCCGAGCTCGATATAAGATTTGCATGAAGATATCGAGGAAGAGACTCTTTAAACAACAAAGACTCCAATTAATTACGATGTATTAAAGAACTATTTGAACTTTTTATCTCCATACACGGTTACACAATACTCACCAACATTATGTATATAATTATGGTACTCAATATCACACCATTTCCGAATGAGAGTGGATATCTCTATCAATTTAAAGATAAAAAACAGAGTCTCACTTTGCCATGATTTCTGAATTATTTAGAGTATATGTTTAAAAACTTATCTTTTTAAAACGAGGGAAAGTAGATATGAGAGAGAAACTATTTTCACTCACACACACACAGAACAGGGACGATAATCACGGTGGAAAACATAATAAGCGATATCATCGCCATAACACCACTACACGAAAGACGAACAGTATGTACTCTTATTTTGCAGAATCGTCATCCCATTTTACGCACAAAAATGCGTTTTACTTAGGAAACTTTGAATCACCACGCTGTTGTATATTATTATATATAAATTATTATATCATAAGGATCATTCATGAGTGTATATCATATGAGTATAAATGGCACTTTGGAATTAAACAAAAATATCGAGCAATTAAGTGATATGCGATATGATGGTATAATATCATTCATGTACGAATTAAGATTTAAATTCCTTTTATATATAATGAAACTCCTGAACTTTACAAGGATTTAAATATTATCAAATGATATTTATAAGGACAAGGAATATAGGTACTAAGAACAAATTGATATATTTCGGACTTTTAACATTTTGGAAGGAAAAGGAGGCTTTGTCCCAATACTTAGTAAAGTAGCTAAAGTTTTTTCTGCATTATCCTAGCAACATCGGTGTATTATGAAAAGTGAGTGAAAATAAGCGTTCTCAATAAAGCGGTAGCTATAGATATTTAATAGGCCGATCGAAGACAAGACTTTATATTCGATAAATGATGTTCAGCTAGAAATTAATACTATATTTATAAATAGAAATTACTAATTATCTCTTAATAAATAACTGAAATACTTAACAAATATATATAGAATACATAAGTATATATATATATATTATATATATATATATTAATATATATATCATTATTAATATTATAATATTATATAATTATATATATATGATATATTTAATATAATAAGTAATATAATTAAATATATATAGATATTAATAATATATATATATATAATATATTAATATACTTATCTATATTATAGTAATATATATATAGATAATATATATATATATATGTTAAAATGTCCTGATATGTAGTACATCCCTAACCGAAAAAAAACTATATTATTACTATCGGACATCGGTTTTTATATTGCAACAGGAATAAAATGCTTTCACAGGGAAAGATTTCACTTAGTAATATTATTTTGCTAATTAAAAAGAACAGTAATTACTGAGCTTATTTTTTTGCTATACCACGTATCAAATTTGGTGAATTAGTCAATATTTTAAGCAACATTACACCAATTCCCAATTTTCTTTTAGCATGATGATCCGCCCTAATCTACTTTGATTATTATGATCGTAAGTGTAGTGTTTGATTGAATTATTATAGTAGTTAAGTACAGTTTATATATAGTATATTAATATATAATCATATATATATATATAATTATATACTATTATAATAATAAAATATATATATAATAGATTAAATAATATATATTACCAATAATCCTAATATAACTTTTATATATATATATAGTAATATATAATTATATTAAATATATATAATATTAATTATATAATATATAATGATATATATATAGTATATATATATGTATCGATATACGTCTACCATATTAAAGTCTTCTAGAAGTTTAATAAATAAATTGTTAATCAAATACAAGTCATGATATGATTATGATTATTTATTAATATTAAAATAATATTATATTATATATCCTATATAGATATATATAAATATATCATAATATTAATATTATATATTATTTATATATTATATATATATATATATTATATAATATATATAAATAATAATATTATATTAATATATATATTATATCTATTCAGTTACTTATATCACGAAATTTAATAATATTGTCTAGTACTATAAACATAAATATAGAAAAATAATATATTAAACCAAAAGTTATATATAATATCCTGTCCCTAAGATCTTATATATATGCTCAAGTCAGTGTAAATAATAGCCCTACCTATTATTTGTTATTATTGTTGATAAATTATCAATTTAAAAACGCAAACAATGTAGTGACTTTTCATACATTCACGTTAGATAATAGCTTTATAATTAGAATTTACTTGTGAGTATATGAAATGGGGACCTCAAGGATATTCCTTGAGTCGCTCCATATGATAATACTTTAAGCAAATCACTTACTACTAATATAATGAAACTTGATGAAATATTCGTAGTGTATAAAAGTGAGATACCAAGCCGTATATGAAATTTTGACGTATATATATATAGAGATTGTATATCCTAATGCATATTTGTACGAAAGTAGATAGATAACAAACAAGTTCACTAAACGAGATAGTCGAATCGTTATTCGTAGTCTGTATGAATGATCTGCAAGAGTCTCTTTATCACAAATCAAAAAGCGATGATCCAGTATCAATCCACACGTGCTTAGCACACCGCAATGTGTCCATAAGTACTCGATGCTAGCCTTCTTTTCGCACTCACACCACACCACACATGACCCCCTCCGATCATGACGATCACTGTTACTCCGACGACTGACTTTGAACCATCACCATCTATGACATGTTCACATCATTAAATACAGCAGGAGCTTAACAATATTGTACGAGAGCTTAAGCGCTCTCACAGCAATCAGACTCATAGAACTGCCTTGGAATCGGATCAGGCGATCTATTAGAGAAAGGTGGTGTATAGACATTACTTTAGGTTAGCAGGCAGACAGAACAGTTTTGCAACTGAGTTTTTTTGCTCTGAAAGATGAATTGATATTCTGTTGAGCACACGGCTAGGCGCACAGACCAGTGTTTAGAACAAACTCGATCATGAAATCAGCAGAGTTGTCGCCGGTGCGGCTGTTATTGAGCTGTCTGCTGTCTTAACGTTATTCATCAATGCCTGCTGCGTTGCCACTTAAGAGCGTGTGTTCGTCCGATGTAAAATATCCACGCACTGCTCTGCCATACACTATTGTCAGAATCATCAACACGAAAAGGTCAAGAACTGATCCTAATCAGATGCCGTATAAGCTTGAACGATAGGCTTAGCTACCTAGCGACTAACAACTTAAAAACTTCGTCACATTATTTGACTGGTAAGGATCATTAGAGCCATTCATATAATAGCATTAGATCGTAGGAATGTCAGGCTTAATGTATCACATAAATAGTATGCGTCATACCCCGCATATTTAATATCGATCTCATGATCAGTGAAAAAAATCACTACGTTCGGAAATAAGTGGGCCTTCAAAACAGGATATCAATCCGGACACAGGGATATTGACAATATCATATTATTACCACATTTGAAGAATCTAACGCAGCTTTCTGCTCTCATATACTGCATCACTCTTAGCACAATATAACATAGAACTAATAAGTTTGCCTATAGAAACAGTCATTGTAACTCTTACGATGATGTTCAAGTTAAGCACATGTTATGTGTTAATATAGTTAGGCATCCGAAATAACATGATATAACTAACCTAACTAACCTAACTTTAACAACTCAACTTAACTTTAATTAACCTAACTCTAACCTATCTTAACCTTGAAACTGAAATTTAAGTGGATGATAGATTATAATATATGCTAGAATGAATATATTATTATATAAATATATAGAATAATTAATTATAATAGAAGAATATAGAGAATTAGATTAATAGATAGTAGAATATAATTAATTATAAGATACTAAAATAATAGTATAATTTATATATATATATATATTATTAATATATATAATAATTTAATAATATATAATATAATAAGTAGATAGAAAAGAGAGAGACAGAGTAAGTAAGTAAGGATAGTAAGATATAGAGATAGAGAATAATTAAGAGAGAGAGACGAGAGAGCATGGAATGATATATAGATACACAGGAGTAAGATATTACTAATAAAGTGAACGAGAGAGAGGAAGGAAGATAGAGTGATAGAGGTCAATCACCAGCGAACTCTAACGGCAAGAAAACTTGTATACAAATACTCGATATGAGGATAAACCTTCGCCAAGTTTATACATTAATCACAATTCTACAAAATAATCTGGCTATATATATTTAATTATAATTATTATTATATATAATTATATATAATATTATATATATAATATATATTATATATATTAACCAGGGTTGGGGAGTATTCAAGAGAATCAAAATTAAGATGACTCGACTCCCACAGAGATCGAATTTTAAAGACAACGAGGTTACTTTCCTACGAATTAAACTCGCAATTGCCTATTTTATAGACGCTTAACACGTTAAACTTGTTTGACATTAAAAAAAAATTCTACAAATATTTAATTATATTGAAACTCTTTGTACAATAATAATTAATAATATTAAAAATAATATTAATAAATATAATATATAATAAATAATTACAAGTAAAGAATAATCCTTATATGAAATGTAGGAAAGATGACATAATATAATAATATTAATAATTAGATAAATAAATTAGTTAAATCATTAATAATTTGTTTTTAATACATTATCATATTATATATTATTATTATTATTTTATATTATTATAGATTATTATTATTATTAAGATTATTAAATTTTTATTAATATGAATCATTTTATTATATTATTACTATTATCATATATGATTATTATTAAATAATAATTTACACATAAAATAAATAATAATTAAGAATATATATAAATTAGATGAAAATAATAAGTAAATAATTAATAAATAAATATAATACAATAATTAATGAAGGAATAATTATTTTTATAATAATTTATTTTTAATTATTCTTGATCATTTATAAAGGTATATTAAATTACCAACATTAATTAATAAATAATGGAAATGATAATAATAATATAATTAAAATTAATATAATAATAATATAATAAATATAATTATAATTAAAATATTAATGTATTTAATTATATATTAATTTATATTATATTATTTATAATATGTATTATTATATTTATTATAAATTATAATTCAATTTTTAATTGAATATTGCTTTTTAATGAACTAATTTACTTAATTTATTTAATTAATGATTAATTTAATTAATATATATATAGTGTGATATATTAAACTAATAATTATAATAAATAATATAATAATAATAAAAATTAATAAGATATTATTAATAATATATTAATAATAATAATAATAATAATAATATTAATATTATAATATAATTATTATTATTTATTGATATAATTTATATTATTAAAATTGAATTAGTTATCTGCTTTCGTGGAAGGTATCTTGAACCCATATATAATAGTATAATATATATTAATATATTTATATTTCGAATAATTAATATAAATTATATATATATATATAAT
This sequence comes from Trachelipus rathkii, assembly GCA_015478945.1. NCBI lineage: Eukaryota > Metazoa > Arthropoda > Malacostraca > Isopoda > Trachelipodidae > Trachelipus > Trachelipus rathkii. Next base: position 13,595 of record JABUQX010083808.1, on the reverse strand, counting down.
TTACTGAATAGTATATAGATATATATATATATATATATATATATATATATAATATATAATATATATATAGTAATATTAAAATAATATAATTAAGTATAATATATATATATATTATATATTAATATATATATAATATTATAATTATATAATAATATATATATATATATTAATATATTAATAATATATGTAGATGAGATCTTACTAAAATGTACTAATATAATATATATTATATATAGTATATTATATATTATAGAATGAAGGTCTAATAGAGCTTTAATCATCTTGTAACTATCAGTGAGAACGGCTTAAATAAGCCCATACGTTAAAAACAAATTACATATTCTCAGGAATCAGCGTTAGAAAATTCTATAAGGAAGGGTTTTTAATTTTTGTTTTTTTTATTTTTTTTTTTTTTATATTTTTTTTATTTTTGCGATTTATATTACAAATAATTTTGAAAAACTTTCTTATAATTTATTTTATTTCACATATATATGGGGCTCGAAGCGACGGGGAACAGAGAGGAGTAACGAATAAGTCCCCTCCTCATTCGATCTACACCGGGGAGAGTGTGAGAGCTGAGATGACCTCCGACTCATGCCATACTTTGCGGGATATTACCCTCACAATGTATTCCTTTTATGATTAAAAAAAAAAAAAAATTATTACCTTTTATCGTAACCAATATTACTTTATGAATTACACAAGAAAAAAAATATTTTATTATTATACCTCTATTTAAACATGATGTGCAAGTATTTTTAAAATTCTGTATCTATAATATAATATAATTATTTATTTAAATAATCTATCTTTAATTAAAGGCCTATGAACCCATATATAATTTATGCAAATATTTTATTATTACATAATAATTTTTATGAAATATAAAAAATCAAATGATATAATGATAAATAAAAACAATCTAAATATATAAAATACTATAGTAATGAAGATATGTGGGTTTCACATTTATTCGTTTTTCATTTATATATAGATATACTATATAAGTAGATTGTTGCTTGGTGTGTCTAACTGATATTTAGATTAGTAGAGAGATGAGTCGTGTGGCGTGTCAAACGTTGTGCTTCATTGTGAGAGAAAAATTATGTATCCTTCTGTACCTGTAATTATCTAACGCAAAGAACTAGACGAAAAAAAATATAGAAAAGGTATTACTAAAACTCATAACCATAAAATTAGAATTCAAAACCACTTCCTTTAAGTAAGAATTTTTCCGGCGATATGTCAAAGATTACATGAGAACATATATCAGCATTTGACTCCAAAGGGGATGTACACACCGTATCAAAATAATAATGTTGCATTGCTTCCTCTGTCTGTGCTATTATGACACTCTGAATTACTCAGCTGAGTACTCGAGTAAGTGATGAGGTGATGTGAGTACATAGAGTCTAAAGTTATCTCACTATTCTTTCCACTCGGATCAAAATTAGTTTACTATCTGGACGCTGTCACATAGTACTAGGCACTATTATGCCAATCTTTGTGTGGTTGTGACCAAAACATCATCAACAATTTACACCTGCCTTGTATATCTCGCATGTTAGTTTTTCTCTCACTATTCCTTTGGGTCATAACTTTAGATATTCATAAGATCTATACTGTTATGATAATAAAGCACACAATTATCAGAAAAATATAGTGGCTCTTCTTTTTCATTATTCATAAGATAAAAGACCTTACAACAACACACAATAGAAGTAGAATAAGACAAACTAAGTAAATGTATATAATTCTTTAAAGTATTATTTAATAAAGCATTTCTTTTCCATAGATAGTAGAGTAGTTTACGAAAGAATATAACATGATCAGTAAGCAAAATAAGCGTGACCCTGAGCATATATACATTATCATAATACAGTGTGTCTCTGTTATACCTTGATAAATGATGCAAAAAGCTGAAAACCTATTTAATAAGTAATAGTACGTTAAATGAGAATTAGCTTTCGTGTTAATTAGTTTGCAATAAATTGATTTCAAAAACTACACGTTATGAACTCGTGACATCTTAGTAGTGCGTAGGGACTTCTTCCCACCCCCCCCCAACCTTGGCGGCAATTATAGTGTTGTAAGCATTGTGAAAAGTTATTCTACCAAATAAATAATCTCTATGTATATGTAAAAAGCGTTTTCAGTTTTAGCTAATATGTAGAATAGAAGATAATAGCTATTGTACTGTAAATAATTTATCACATTCGAAATCTATGTAGTACACATCCAATTATCTTTCTTTCTTCACCTTCCTCTTTGCCCAAAGATTACTAGAGGAAACGACCAAAAAAATCATTTTGGTATAGTAAGGTGTGCTACAAGCATCGGAAAAGAAAAAATATAGACGAGACACTTGTACAGACAATGTCACAAACTTACGACGCAAAAGATATGAAGATCTCCAATAGTACAAGAGGTGGCTTACCGCTACCAAGCATCTTGTAAACACATTCTGGAGTGTGTAAACGAGGCTGCGTGCGAGAGTAAATAGATAAAATTTGAGCCTCTTTCTAAAGAGTGCATCTAAATTATAGACAGGCTTCGAACAGCAGAACCACATTATTCTAACTGTATAAAATGGATTACATTCGTCAATGTAAAAGGAGATATTACAAATCACCTTAGGACCACAGGTGGGCCACAAACAATGCCCATACAAAAACCCCGTCGATTCTGTTATAGTTATTACATCTCTCTGTTTACTTCTACAACTCGTTGAAATCACATTCTCTGCCCAACATATTGTCTTACGGAATTCTACAAAACCATGAACTACATTCTCTATCTCTAACTACTAAAAATTCTCTGTCTTTGCTCAAATTTAAGAAAATTCTAGGATAATTTCTCCCCCTAAACGTAAGAAACGACAATCCCGCCAGAGATTGCTTCCGCCGGTGTCTTATCCCGAAAAACATCTACCTTCCATATTCCTTAACCACAAATCCACTGCTAAACAAAAAATGATGCCAGCCAAGACTTGTCTCATGTCTACAAATCTTCTTTTTCCTCCTTTTTATTATTTTCTCTCACACTATGTAATAACTATTTATTAATGTATAATCTCCAATTACCATTATTCGTCACGACCACTCAACCCGACACTCATCTGAATCATCACTAAACCATCGACTTATTAATTCTTTTCAACATACTATCAGCACTCTAAGATTATAAATCCATACCGTATACGCAAATTTCTCAATCTATTAATCAAATATAAATTCTGCTTATTTCAAGACACTAGATTAAGTGCTTCAATCTATACACGTCAAATAAAGGCCCGATTTTTGCGTTTTACAACATTTGCTCAATCCTTCTATCAGAAATGATAGACATCCTGTCACGTAGAGCCACATCGATTGCGTACCTTTCATTCTCTTTAGCAGTTTCTTACTCTACCAACGAACTCTTAATTAATTGCAACCCAGCAGTCTTCCTGCTATATCTAACATACTATATGCCGTGAGTAATGCATATTGCTAATCATCGAAATACCCTTGCTATTCATCAACACATCTCCAAAAAGAACTTAGGTTTTTGAAACACTTGGGTCCAGCTGCTCACCCATCAGGCAAAAATCTTATCACAGCATGAGGACTTATTCACTCATCACAACCATAAACGTTAGGATATACTCTTATCTTATCGAGTATTTAACTTTTACAAACTCCTCCTTTTATAACATTACACCTAGCCAAATCTCATATCCACCCAATCCTCTCAAAGACTCTCTTCTATAGTAACTCGCCACACTAGAACAAATCATCCGCACTAATTAAGTTAAGTATATAGTCACCCTACCAACTCCTCTACATATTCTCACATCCTTCTAAACAAAACCATTCCTTACCAATCCACACATATTCGAGATATTCTTCATAACCCCCTCATATAGCTAATTATAACACATGAATAATAAAGAGCATAGATCAAACCTAACTTATATACTCTGCGCATCAGCGTCTCTTAGTTAATCCTATCCTTAACATCAAATTACACTCTTCGACAAACATTATATATTATCTTAACAACGAGTCACAACCGTAATCACATTCGTGCAATATCGATATTGTTTCTCAATGTAATAAGTCAACAGAATGTAACCACCAACACAAACAAATAAAAAATCATAGAGAGAATGAACAATATATATAGAAAACCATGGGATAGGTTTCATAGCAAAACTGACGTAGTGCCTGATATAGCTATGGTCTGTGAAATTCGCTTAGAATACACCTATATAATCACTACTATAGAATGAAAAATATAGTCTCATTCATCTGCACCTACCTTACAGGGGCTCTAGTCTCTTACGTTTGAACATCTATTTCCCGGGAAACTCGTTTCTTCGTCTATATACACCAACCCGAAATATGTGTAGAACAGTTATGAATCCACATTGTCTCACCACTCGCCTCACAACACCACACCATGTCGATTCATCACGCACCATCAGGTGTTTCTCGTCAGTCAGGAACCACTCCTTTCAGCCGAAAGAGATGAGCCAAGCATTAGTCCTTTTACCTTCCCGTTTCACCACTCAAAAGCCTTGAGATACTCCCGACTCACTGCCATCAATGCTAGTGAATTTTAAGTTCCCTTTTCTTCACCCCTTTTAACTTTCCATAACGATTATGAATAATAAATTAAAACATCGCTCAAAAATCCCTCATTTAGAAACAATAGCTCTATTTCTACTATAACTGCATAATAAAGTCTAATCATATCTTATCCAATATTCAACTCGAAGACCAATAATATCATATCGCCTTCCCTGAAATCTCGGCTTCTAATCATTAGTTTTAACTAATTATAATTTCATAACATATAACTCTTTCTTAAATTTTTATCTCATCTTCACTTTCTCACTTCCTATCACATATTATCTCATTCCGTGCTGGAAACTTACTAATACCTCATCCCCATATATCCCCAGAATCTCAACATATATGTATTCCTATTTGCACCATCACACATAACACTAGTAAGCATGCTTATTCTAAACACATAATTTTTTTATTTGTTTATTTTCTGTTTTTGTATATGTTAAGACTGTATTTTTTCTCCAGCTCGCTCTACTTACAAATCAATTATTATAACAAGTCACACGATCCTAACAGATAACACTCGATCCATTCTCCATATTCATGTTAATTGCTAAATGAGAGACAATTTATCTCCACCTATATCTCTATATTAGCTAATACCAACTCTCTCAGCAGCCTTCCTGTCCAGTAGTGAAAGATGGACTTCCTAGTTATGCTACTTTGTATGTCTTTCAATTACATCTCTACCTTCCAAAACTAATATTATATATATATATGTTTACTTATACCTCTGGTTTTCTCCTACGTAATACATCTCATTATTTATAAGCTATTCTTGTTTTTCTCTCCTATATAATTAATTCCTAAGCAATTCATTTCTTTGTGAAACTTTAATCAATTTGCTTTTAGTACAATTCAACCACTTAGCTTTCTTTTTTACATTTATTTAAATACGCTTTATCAACTCTTCATTCCAACCGATTCGCTGTTCAAATCATATCATTACTTACCATATACTTATAGCACATCCACTACATACTTTCCTTATTCGGTATAACTTAAGCTAAAATTCGCCGATTCCTTCATTTGCCCCAGATTTGTTCAATGATATCATTAACCTTGATCACAATCAACGACTATATTTACATATAGTCCGAGCGCATACACTACTATACATATGACTATACATATTATATATATATATATATATATCATATATATATATTACTTACATATATATATATCTCAATTTAGATTTCTTTGCTATCATACATTAACTTCTCACTCTTAAATTATTATACTTACATATCGCATTTACCGATGAGACAGCATCCTCGAATCCAATGCACAAAGACCCCAACTATACATTAATTTTAAGACAGAGATAGCAACAACATAATGATGTACTGATAAGTGACCTAGATCCGATAGAAAAATCACTCAGATGCGACTGAGAGATGTTCTACATCTACCGAGCACCATACTCTCACCACATCATACACCTGCGAACTCTAGACAATATAATCTATAATTGTTTTATTCAAACCACAGTTTTATACCATACGACCAAATTTCACTCTAGAATCTCGTCGTTATACTTTTTGCGATACTCCATATAGACCGTACAATAAAAAGTGCGTAGAGAGAGTTTTATCTATCGAAGTACTGTCACAAGACACAACCATTCTCTCTTCAGAAATCAAAACCACATGACATTCCGGTTACTCATATTTCTCCCGCCACCCTCTACACATAATACCACTTGTATGGAAATTTAATCTTATAATAACTCTAGCTCTCCCTTCTTATGTATTTTTTTAAATCATTCTACATTTACTCACAACAATTACAGTGGAGGAGTACCCAAGACACTAATCATCTCGAATATTACTAGCACATTACTAACCCCACTTAACTCAGCAATCAATTAATTCAAAAATAACAATCCACACTTATATATAAAACCACGTTAATCTTCTCTAATCAAAACGAGTGTTTCAGTCAGTTTCAGTGAAACTGCAGGATTACGCTCCACAACGAGCGACTACCAACCTATTGTGACCTCTTCAAACTTTGATTACGATTTAAACACCTTAATCCATATATAGAGAGTAACTATACATGAAGAGCTGCACTATCGAGCACTTTACACACTTCCAAGCTCTTATCCAGTGAGCTCTCTCTTAACACAGATTGCACTCTGATCTGCACACAAAATATTTGTCAATCCTCAACTTCGTTCCCGGTCTCTCATATCTTCTTTCTTCAATCACCAGTTATTCCATTACATTTCTACCTATGCTATAATTTACATCTCTGTCACTAAAAAACTCATACAATCTATTGTACTCGAAATTCATCTTGCGACAACTAAATTAGACCTCTCTCGGAATTCAGTCCCATATCCGTCTAATCCCTCTGTACTTCCTACTGTCGTAAAAATAGTCATTCTATCCAGTCACCTGACATCTCCAGATACCAATGACTATCGAGATACTACTCGATGCCGGAAAATCTGAATTTCGGAATTGTGGGTTGCGTGTTGTAAAAGCTCGAACGATCCTCAACCGCAATACCCGGGAAGAGCCCGACCACATCAGCCATATTCTGAGGCATTACGAGATTCGCTCGGTGAGATAGGCAGCCGAAACCATGCACTGAGCGAGCGCCATTACCGGAACTTCTCGCAGTCACGCACGATATGCGAATCCCAATACGATGTGGGAAATTTTCTTCTCCCGGCGCACACAGAGTATCGTCTGAAGTAGCTAGCTGATGTCGTGTAGTAGTTATATCTTTAGTAAAGTGGCTATGTTTAACTTTAATCATGTGTATATGATATGTGTATAATAAATTTAGTGAGTTAAGTATATGTAGCCTGATAGATAGAATGAGTGTAAGTAAGTAATATATGAACGCAAAAGGAGGATAATATAATCGCACCATATTAAAATTTATGGTATGATTATGAAATTTCATAATATCGATCGAGTATGAGATGTACTCTCACCCTTACATATAGTATAATATAAGTTATTTAATTAATATATATATAAGATGATATATATATATAGTTAAATATAGCTTAATATATAATATATATTACTTTGGCTTACCCAACATGTAAGCTCTTTTTCAATATGTACGCTCAAGCTGATATATATGGTAATATTATTATATATAAAAGTTAATATAATATATTAATATAAATATATAATATATAAGTATTATCATATATATTAATATATATATATATATATAATAGCTGGCACGTCGTCGAGTGGAGTACATTGAAACAAATGTGAGAGAAAAAGAAATGAGAAATTGAATTAAGATCTATAACTTATAATTAAGATAATGAAGGCAGTAATAAACTATTCATTGTATAGACTTACTTATATATAAAGTTCAAAGCAAAGATTTCTTAAGACGTGTTAGTATGAAGATTTCACTATTGGATAATAGATTTAATAATTTAAGTGTCAGACTACAATAAATAATTATCAAATCTGTACAATAAAATATTTATTAATTTATTTGAGAATGCAAAAAAATTAATAATGAAATTATTAATAAATAAATTAATAAAATCAAAATTATACATTTAGTTGCAAGATACTAAAGACGAATTAAGAGCAACAAATATTTATAAATCTAGTCTTTTCAAAAAAAATTATTAATTTTAGTAAAAATGTAAAGTGGTCTCTGTCAATAGATTAAAGTGAGGTAGGCCAAAAAAAAAAAATTGATATCAATATTTCATATCAAAAAATGAATAATAAAGAATCAAAACATATTTAATCTACAAATATATAAAGAAGCTACGTTATAATTAATTTCTGTCTATTATGTGGTATGGAGATATGTTATCGACTAGTCGAGTATTATTGGGTTAAATATGAAGACTAACTTTGCATGTTTGGCATGGAACCCCTCCTATCTGTATCACATTAGTATACTTCCACAGTATACATGTAACATAGTAGCATTTATTACATATGTCATTATGCCAGAATTACACCACCCTGCAATTTGATGCGGACACGGGTGCTTAGTATAATAAATTCAATTATATTCAATTAATATTATATTATCTATATATAATATTATTATATATAATATTATATATTATTATTATACTATAATAATATTATATATTATATATATATAATATAATTATATAACTATATAATATAAATATTATTATATATAACGTATATATTTATATATATATATATATTATATTATAATATATAACTATTATATTATATAATATTAATATATAATATAATATATATATATAGTATATATAAGATATTATAATATATATATATATATGAATATATTATATATATATATATTATTATTAATACATACAATAGCCACAGGGAAAAGAGAATGACATTGCTGGATGCTGGTACCCATTTTGTAGAGGCGTAAAATAATGCTAAAAAAAAAAAAAAAAAATAATAATATATATTTATATTATATAATATATATATATAATATATATATATATTATATTACTCTTATAGATATATTAATATATATATATTATATATATTTAAGTAGATATATAGAATATATAATTAAGTATATATTAAGTATATTAATTATTATTATATATATTAGGTATAGTATATATATATATAATAATAATTATAATATATTTTAATATATTAATAGTTATAATAAGTATATTATAGATTAATAATATAATGAATATATAATATCTTCAAAAACTATACATAGTACCTACAGCGAGAAATAAGATACATTTTGGAGAATCCTTAGAGCGAGTAAAATTAGTATATAGAGAAAAATGTAATTATAAAAAAATAATAAAAAAATAATAAAATATTATTGCTAAATAATTATAGGATAATATATGGATTAGAAGAGACCTATTTAGAGTACCTTATTATTGTATTAACTCGTATAATAAATAAATAGACTTTCCTATTAAATTTATTCACTTTTTTTTCTTAATATTACTTCTTCACTTTTTCCCCATTTACTTTTTATTCCTCCCTCACGAATTTAGGCAGAGTTATGTACGGATTATAGCGTATCATCTCGCGCTCATTCCGGGGAACACGGAGTAGGTAACTAATTCACCCCCCCTCGGGAGTTGAGTCTCCGGACTACCCGTCATCTTTGGTTATATAGAGTATGGTTGTCGCGGGATTTCACTCCGCCCTATATACCCCTTATCAGTGTATGTAGAAAAACGATCCCCCCCTTAGTGTTATACCCACGTACGGCCGAGCCCTCCTACATTGCCGTTATATATATATAATAATATTGGTATTTTAATTTCATTAAAATAATTAAATAAACTATATATATAATACCATTAATTATTATATCTCCATCTGCTCACTAAAAAAAAATATAGCAATATAATATTATTTAGTTATTTATTATGTTTTTAGAGTATTTCCTCCTAACTAAAATTTACAAGGATTCAAAAATGAATTCCTTTTCCCTGTATCTATAGCGTATATGTAGTTTTTGAGATATAGTAATTATTTTTTTTTTCTGTTTTTTTTTATTTTATTTTTTTTACAGTTTCTACGCCACATATTTAAATAAATTTGCCAGAGTAATTCAAACAATTGATTTCCATTATTTTCCTTAACTATTGTAGTATTTTGAGATATATAGAAGAATCGATGATAGTTGACCTCACTCTAACACTCAAATATCAACCTATATATTAATATTATATTAAATTAATATATATGGATAAGTTAGAAATTATTTTTTAAATATTAAATTTGTATAAATTATAGTATATTATTATACAGATAATTTATAATTATACATTTTTATAATATATATAATATATTTAAAGATATAACTATTATATAAATAATTAAGAATATATTTTAATTTAGTATAAATAAAAAATTATTTTAATACTATATTAATATATAATATATATATATATATAGGCATATTTATAATATAAATATTATACTATATATATATTATATATAATATATATAGTATATATATATATATATATAATAATATATTATATATTATATATATATTTTATTATATAATTATATAATATATATATATAATTATATTATTATATATATAATAATAAATATATATTATAATATATATATATAATATATATTATTATATAGAATATAATATATATAATATGTATATAAATAAAGATTAATATATATATATATATATTATATTAATATATAATATAATTATATGATCATAATATTATATTATATATATATTATATATATTTATGGATAAGTATAGAAATATATTCTTATATTCCAATGTAATATTTGTAATGTATAAACAAATTTATGTAATAATTTAGAAATATAATTAATTTAATATTATATTAATTATTATATACTATATTATATAATATATTATTAATATATATTATATATATTAATATAATATATATTAATATAATATATATTTTTATAATACTAAACTACCTCTCTCTCTCTTCTCTCCTCCTCTCTACTTTCTCTCTCTTCATCTCTCTCTCTCTCCTCTCTCTATTCTCAGTTTTCATATATATATATTTCTCTCTTCTCTCTCTCTCTCTTCTCTCTCTCTCTCTTACTCCCCCTAGTAAAAATACAAAAATAAATCACCAATTTTTAAAAATATATATTAATAAAACTAATTTATATTTATATAATATAGTGTATGCTATAAAACTTAGATACTTAACATAAAATTTTGATTTTTTGAAGATTCGGTCCAAAGTTTAAACCTAACTAAACTTATGTTAATTAGGTAATAAAATTCACTACAAGTCCTCAAGATTGTGATTAATATATATAATAATATATGCTTTTTATATCTATTTGAGCGTATACTCACCACCACTAATCCACTCTCCTCCCCCCTAGATTCTCACATCTCTCTTCACAACTCCATATTTGTCAATAATTAGAACTATCGATAATAACTTATGAGAAATATATAGAAAGATCATTCTTTTAAACAATGTTATTCTTCTAGACATAGTATCATGTAGATGCTGTATAATACCACCAGATATATACAGATCTCGATTTAAACATATAACTGTATCATTTTTAGCCTAAAAACTGTTTACTATCGTAGAAAAATAATACAAACACTATAGACTTCACAATTCCAATAATATATAAATTAGAAGTAAAATAAAATTAATTATATAATCAGAATTATTTTAATTCATTAAGAAGTATATATTTAGATTTATATTTATTACAAGTTTACTATTGAAATTTATGATATCTAGTCAAATAATACTAACTTATAATAAATTATACTAATTTTGTTTCTAACACTTATTAACAATTAAATAACACATAACTCACCTAAGTAAATTACTATAAGTGAGTTATCAACACATATAAACACACTAACACACACACACACACACATACAGCACAAGTTTACTACACCACCACCGACCCCACACACACGACAAAAGTAAAAAATCGCATAGCACATACTACACACTACATAATAACATCACACATCAACTAATATAACACATATATTAATAAATTAATTATTATAAATATAATAAATTATATATTATATATATTATTAATATAATTATATTATATATATTATATATATTAAATTATAATTAAATAATATAAATATATATATATTATTATATATATATATATATAGAATCATTAAATATCAATTAATAGAGAAAATGGGATAGAAAATAAATTATAAATTACAAAGTTGTTAGTTTCAAAGTACAAATTAACATATATGTATTGTACTTTACTTAATAAGTATCATTTAGTTTTGAGTGAGAAGTACATTGTTAGACGATGGGATACTTATATAGATGAGCTTGTCAAGTTCTAAACGCACATGTACTATATGTACTTAGTATACTTAAGTACTTAGAGCCTGTTGTACTTAGTACTTGTGCTAGTACTTGACTCAAGTATTATTTGCTAATTTATAAATATGCCATATGTTTATTTAATTTTATTCTTTATTTTTCATTTTTCATTATTTATTGAATTATTTATTTTTTATAAAATGTATAGTATATTTAAAATAAATTTCACATTATGTAGAAATTTTAATGATAGTAATAATTGTATATTTATAATATATATATATATTAATATATTAATATTATATATAATATATATATATATAATATAGTCTATATACTCCTTTATAAAATGAGATTAACATAAAAATACTATTTGATTATTACGTAAAATGCCAATAAATCATTATAGGTGATAATAACTTACTAATTCTAATAGTGATCACTTATAGCTCTAAAATACGCCAATAGAAGAGCGCAAAGTTGTACAAAAATAGATTAATCATTTATTTATAATCTAGCTACGCAATAAAAATGTTAATATTTATTTTTATTTTATTATAAGCTGCTCATTATCACCGACTCATAGACTAGTGTACAGAGGTGGAATGAAGTCCCTCCAGTCGTCACCTGCTTGGAGCCAAGAGACCTCATGACTCTTTCATCTGTGTACGATTTATAATCTTTGATAGTATTTTCATATTAGTTAATAAAAAAAAACAACTGTTTTGTACATACTTTATCGTATCATTAATTACTTATAAATAATACGAAAATAAAAAATAATATCATCCATCATATATACTCACTCTTCTCTTTTCCCAAAGAACTTTAGGTATGCTCGGTGGAACATCCTTTCGATGAGTAAACAAAGTTTCATGTACAGAAACAGATGAAGAAGTAGTAGTAAGAAATATGACAACAAAGTTATCGAAACAAGAAAACCCCGCTATATTTACGTTACTTATGCCTTCATGTATAATATATATTATAAACTAATTATAGTGGGAATCGTCATCTTAGCTCCCTCACGGACGCGCGATCGTAAAGCCCTAATCTGTTACGCTAGCATATAAGAGTCTAACTACCTTTTCATCCTGGCCAGGTGTTTCTAAATAAAACAAATACACCTACAAAACTCATCATCTCTTCGCCGATTTTTACCTGATCTCTCCTCT